>NBIV01000250.1:0-112941 GCA_003194525.1 Gracilariopsis chorda
GTCACCCAAGGTGTCCGAGCCTTGCTCCTTGGTGAGGGCGGCTCAGAGGTAGAGCCTCCGAACGTGACCGACACGAGTCGGATGTAGGGGCCGAACGGTCACTTCTCGCACAGCGCACGGAGGTGTGGGGAGAATCGTATCTAGCGCTCGACGGACAGTCGATCAGTGTGCAACTCGGTGTTGCCGGTGGTCTGGTGGAGTCCGCTGTAATGCTGCGGCGCGGCGAGTGGAACACACACGAATGAGGGAACGATCCGTACAACGGTATCCTCTAGGAAAAAAGAAATGAGGGGTGGGGAAACGAGCGCACGGCCGGCGCAGACTCGTGACGAGCAATAGATATCCCGAGACGTCGGGGCCAAACCTGGATACAGGGCGGAGTAGAAACAGTCCGTATGACGGTAAACAGAAGAAGAAACAACAAAAGAAAACAGAAAGTAGTCCGTAAGTAACGGTGGTATCACTCCTTGATGTGCAAGGGGGGTGACGGAGCCGGATCGGTAGCAGCACTCCCCTAGGTTGGAGTCGTAGCCGTATACCAACGGTCAAAGTCAGAGCCAAACCTTTGTTGAGGTTTTCTCCGTAGGGTCGGCGGCGAGTGCCGCCACCTAAGTACGGCCACTGTAGTGTGGATTACTAACTAAAAATAACTAATTACCCGGGTGCACCGGGCCTGACTCCACGTGTGCGTGGTGGCTCACTTGGCATGAGCCGTCCACTCAGGCGGTGTGCACTACACGTGTTACCCACAAGTACCCCCTTCATAGGGGCATCTCCCATATAATGGGTTAGCCCAATAACACCTCATGTATTCCGTATCCAAACGGCTAACCACGCATCTTTATGTAGAGCGATTTGATTCCCCTCTACCTCCGGAGGCTATTGCACCACATCTCCCCCTCCTGAGGTGAAAACACTCGGAACAACTTCGGCGACTTCCATCCAAAGATGGCCATAAATAACCGAGAGGACTCGAGCGATGCAACCGACTCATCGGAGAGCCAACGCGAACTCGCGCTTGTTCCTTACCATCCTTTTCCACGCCATCCAACGACAGCTGCGAGGAGCTCCAACCAACCACAAACCAACCCGTCATCGGGTCCTTCCTCTCCGCGAATCCCGCGGTATCCGAGGCGCACTCCGACTGCTCGGGTATATGTTCCCGTGCAGTCACGGTTTCGTTTGGCTCCCTTGCCACCTCCGCTCGCGACGGGTCCACCATCGGTGGCTCCGAGTGAGGACATCCCCGCAGGCGCGGGTCAACCAAACCAATCGTTCCTCCGCGATT
This sequence comes from Gracilariopsis chorda, assembly GCA_003194525.1. Taxonomy (NCBI): domain Eukaryota; phylum Rhodophyta; class Florideophyceae; order Gracilariales; family Gracilariaceae; genus Gracilariopsis; species Gracilariopsis chorda. The sequence continues at coordinate 1,289 of NBIV01000250.1, forward strand.
GGAGCGACGCACCCGGCGCGTCGATGTCTGCCGCTTCTAGTGGGTGGCCAACGTATGGCGCCTTGCGCATCCGGACTCCGGCGAGGCATTCCGAGTGGTTCGCTCGGGCTCCTTGATTCGATCCAGAGGCTGTTCGGAACACTCCGCTCATCGATTCGTATGCGGTGGACGGAATCCTACCCGGTAGGCTACCGGTGAGCGTTGTCCGGTCGTGGGACTGGTTGGCGCACGTTGCGCTCTCCACGCCACTACTGTGGTGGGCGTCAAACGAAACCGAACATCGGGCGAGAAGTGAGATGGCCCGATTGGGCTATCGCCGATACCATCGGTTGGCAAAACGAAGTGCCCGTTCCGTCGATTTATGGGTTCGACGTCGCGTATTACCGTACTTACGGAGAAGCCTCCTATGGAGACCGCTTATACGGGGTGATACTAGAGTTGGGCCAGTACTCTGGAAGTGTCCAGCCGTACCAGGACCTGATTCTCTGGACACGACCGATTCTCCGGGCTGAGTTCCTGTACCTCCGCAAGAGTTCACGCGGTGAGTTCTTCGAGATGGTCCGCTTTGAGCGGAAGCAACGTTCCCGTCGGGGGCTCCTGGTACCATACCAGCACATCGAGATCGAATGCCTCTCGTCGAGGGCCTGGAATCGATACGTTCCGCTGCCTACTTTCTGGCCTGCGGTGGAAGTCCCTCGAGGGTGCAACGATGAGTTGCCTCCGTGTCTCACGTACGTGTACTCATGGTTCTTGCACAATCCGCCTCGTGGTCTCTGGAGTCTCCTAGCGACGGAGTGGACCGTCCGGGTTGCAGCCTTCCTCCTGTGGGAGGTGTACGACAAGTACCGGGTCTGGTTCATTCCAGAGTTGCTCCGCCATTCCATTCGCGGTTTGGATCTCTCCGAGGTACTCGGTTCCGTGCGTAATGCGCGAGAAGCCACCGGGTTGGTGGACGTGATCGACCAGGTCGACTGGGACACTGTACCGGCAACTCAAGCGTCGGAAGGGATCCGCCGTCGTTGGGATAAGTCTCCTGGACGGAATGTCGCTGCGGGCGATTTCGTATACTTCGACCCGTGGCAATGTGAGCAGATATCCGCTAGCGAAGCGGCTGAGCGGCGCCGTGCGGAACGGATTATCCCCAATGATCATCCAAGGGGCTTCGTGTTCGTCGAGGAAGACGAGTGTGGCGAGGAATATGAGGAAACCACTGAAGCGGGGTCACCCATGTCAGATGGCGACGGCGTGGTCGAGGAGATCGACATCACCGACAATGTTGGGGCATCCAGTGGTGCTGGTGACATTCCCTCGTGTGGGGGCGATGCTCCAGTGGCTCCTCCTTCCCCGGTGGCGGGGGGGGGTGCGAACAACAGTAGCACCAATCCGCAAGTTGCAGTAGTCCGCCAATTCCTCGCTGGAGTTGGTGTACCCGTACCAGATACGGTAACCACCCTTGCGCAGTTGCAAGCGCTCGCCTCCGAATACTTTCGGGGAGGAGGTGGCGGTGGTAACTTTGGTGGGTACTTCTCCGGGATGGGAGGAAATCTTCCCTAACATGGGGTTTAGACTCGTGTGGTAGTCCCATGATAAAGTGGGTGCCACCTGTGAATAGGTGGTAAACTTCTCCGGCAGCCGCCGGCTTGGCATGCTTCTTCTTCTCTTCCTTCCTTCTTCTTCTTCACTCCGCCACGGGGCGGGCTTTCCGCAATAAGCGGTATGTTTCTCCGCAATTAGCGGGTTGCGCTCAATAATGTGGGTGTTACTGCACAGAATGTCTGGGTGGTCAACCCACTTGGGCATTGTCCAGCGTAGCTGGTATCGGAGTCCGCGTCCTGCGGTGGTATTGCAAGACCTTCGAGCGTGGAAGGTGCTCGATCGGTTCGGGTGTACCTTCGTTTGGAGGGTATCCGTACCAACGGACTCGGTAGACCAATTCCCCATTGGAATCGTAACCATGGCTCACGATGGTCTCAATGACAAACTCTTTGTCGTGTACTTCCCGCTGTATGGGTGGTACGCGGCTTTCCTTGGCGGAGGGCTCCGTTCCGCTGTGACTGCGGTCGGCTGTGACTGTCTTCTCCCGCTTTGGCGGTAGCGCGTCCTGTACTCCAGGTGGTTTCCGTGAGCCAGGCCACAGTGCCTTGGAGGCAGTTGTAGTGCGCTCCCTTGGTGCTACGTCCGGATTCTTCGGGTCCTCCACCTCAGAGTGGTTTTCCTGGGGCTTCCAGTCGTCCCGTACTGCGAGTTTCTTCGGCTTCGAGGGGTGTTTCCGTGTTGACGGAGGAGCTTCCGCGTCGCGCGCGCTCAGCGTGCGGTGCACGGTCACGTGCCGTGGCGGCGGTTGGCCGTTTGGCACGGGCGGTTCACTGTCAAGCTCCACGTCGCCGTGGGACGGGCCGTTATTTTCGGAATTTCCAATTTCAAACGGCGGCCGTTTTGCGACGGGGCCACGCGTTGCACTTGTGAGTTCTAGCTCCTGTGGAGGCGGTTCCCCTACGGGGGGTGACACTTGGCGCTCTGTTGGCGCGTCCAGGTGACTTGGTGAATCTCCACTCTCCGTGGCGCGTGTGCACGCTCCGTTATCACGGCTCCCGTCCGTCTTCTCGACGGTGTCGTGAGCGACTTCATCAGACAATCCCAGATCTGGGTCAGCAGTCACCGAGCGTTCTCGGGTGTTCTGCCCTTCTCTTGCCGCGATCGCGGGGTTTCTCTTGAATTACTTCCGCGTTTGCGGTACGTATCCCGCCTGTGTGGGCTTCCTGCTAACATCCTTCTTCTCTGTTTCCGCCGTTTGCGGTTGTACTCCCCGCGATGGGGTAACCGGCGAATCCGTTTGCGACTGCGAAAAACTGGAAGGTGTAGCTGTCCCCTCCCCTCCTTTGCTGGAGCGACGGGGTCAGAGGTAAGAATCCCCGTGAGCGGGGCGATGCGCGTGTGGATGTGGGACGGTGCCGGGGGTGCCGGGTGAGGTTCCGACGCGGTCGGCAAGTCAGCAAGGCCACGTTCCGGGTGGGGTAGAACATTACGGCGGGTAGTTTCCTCATCCGCGGTGGGGGTTTCCGTGTCGACGGGTGTGTCCTGTGCCGGAAGTTCCCGGGTAGCGGCGTTAGCTGGCCTCGGCGCGAGGACGACGCGGTCACGAGAGATACGTTCGTGCTGTCCCTTGATATCAAGGACAACCGTCGTGTCGGTAGTAGAAAAAACCCTATATGGGCCCTCCGCGATCGGAGACAGCTTGTGCCGCTTCTCCTTTTCAGGGTTGTAATATTCCTTGCGGAGAAATACATAAGAGTTCTCCCCGAACTTCGGGGTCCTGTCCACTCGGGCATCGAAATTCCGCTTATAAGCGGCTTGCGCTTTAGACATCGCATTCCGTACAACGGGTAAGATCTTGGTTAACCAAGCTTTCCAGGCGTCTCTGTGGTACCGTGGTGACGGAAACTTGTCCAACGTAGCTTGGGGTTCGATTGCCACCGGTGGTGGGGTACGCGAGAGTACCAGCTCAAATGGAGCAATTCCGGTGACTCGGTGAACCTGCGTATTGTAGGCGTAGGTTACCGCGTCGGTGTAAAGATCCCAATCAGTGGGGTGTTCCGCAACGAACGTTCTGAGGGCGTTCAGCATTGTGCGGTTGAAACGCTCCACCTGCCCGTTAGCTTGCGGGTGGTAGGTGGTGGTAAACCAGTTTTTGATGTCAAGAATGCGACATACGTCCTGGAAAAACTTCGCTGAGAACTGCGATCCATTATCCGATAACAAATCAATCGGTGGTCCATAGGTGAAAACCCAATGGTTAACAAAAGCCTTCGCGACGGAGGTAGCTGAAACCTTTGGCAAGGGGAACGTACGCACAAGCTTAGAGAAGCGGTCAGTAATTACCAGCAAGTAGCGGTTGGCCCGAGGTGTTCGGACGAATTCGCCCAAGATGTCGATTGCGACAAATTCAAGGGAAGCCCTTGCGGGGAATAGGACCAACTTCTTGGAGTGCTTGCGCAACTTGATGCGGTTCTTCGCACATGCAGAGCAACCTCGGACGGTAGCATATGCGTCAACAGCCATAGCTGGCCAGTAGAAATCCTTGCGTAAGGTGTAGTACAGCTTTCTCCCGCCTGGGTGAGCGGATAACTTCGCATAATGCGAGAGATTCAGAGCTCGAGACTGCAGGGAGTGAGGTACCACGATCTGTGGGCGATCTCCGACAGTTCGGACGAGGTAGCCTTGGTCATTCGTGACAAAGGGTAAGGTAGCTCCTCCGTTTAGACGGGAACGAATCTGCGTGCACAGCGGGTCTGAGTGCTGTTCCCGGACCACTTCTTCCGGAGTAATCGGTACAAAAGAACCGGGTACGGGCTCCGCAGATGATGCGGCCAGAATGGCATCGAAGATGTCGTACTCTTCCGGGTCTGAGTGGGTGTCATCTTCTTCGTCTTCCAAAAGGAAACAAGGTATCTCCAAGTCATCCACTGGTTCAGCTTCCGCGGCTGTTGGCAAGCGGGAACGTGCGTCGGCCTGAGCGTTCAGGATACCCTTCTTGTACCGGACTTCGAAGTCAAACCCTGATAGCCGGAGTCTTCACCGCATCAAGCGGCCAGAAGGCTCCGAAATGGAGAGGAGCCGACGCAAGGCCGAGTGATCGGTGTGCACAGTGAAATGGTTTCCCATAAGGTATGGGCAAAGGGTTTGTAGGGCCCAAACTACAGCCAGACATTCCTTCTCGGGCACCGAGTAATTCCCCTCGTGAACGTTGAGGCTCCGTGACCAATAACCGATTGGTAAGCGCTCTCCACTCTCTGTGGTCTGGAACAATGTGCATCCAATCTGGACGTTGCTTGCGTCCGTGTCCACGGAATAAGGTAAACCGAGTTTCGGTAGTGACAGTATCGGTGGCGACGTGAAAAAGCCTTTGCTTTAAGGTCATCAAATGGTTCCAGGTTGACTGGTTGTCCTTTCCGGAGAAGTGCGTTGAGAGGGGCTGCAATATCCACGAAATGCGGGATGAAACGACGGTAGACGTTGCACAAACCGAGAAATGATCGGAGTTCCGTTTGCGTTGTCGGGTGCTTGGCCTCCTTGAGGGATTTGACTCGCACCTCGTCAACCGACAACCGTCCCGGACGGATAACATGGCCGAGATATTTCACGGTGTCTGTGAGGAACTCGCACTTCTTAAGTTTGAGGGTTATGCCTCCGTCACGTAGGACTCGCATTACATCCCTGACATGCCTCAGGTGCTCATCCAGGTTACTGGAGAAAATGATGATGTCATCCAGGTACACCAGGCACGTCTTCCACTTGAAGCGGGCTAGCAAGATGTCCACCGCTCGTTGGAAAGTAGCGGGTGCGTTTGTGAGGCCAAATGGCATCTGTTTGAAACGGTAGAGGCCCTGATGGCAAAGGAAAGCCGTTTTTTCACGGTCTTCCTCCCTGAATGGGACCTGCCAATACCCCCAATTCGCATCAAGGGTTGTGAACACTTTCGCACTTCCAAGCGAGTCAATACATTCGTCCATCCGCGGGATGGGATACACGTCTTTGACCGTAGCCGCATTGAGTTTGCGGTAATCAATGCAAAACCGCCAGGACCCATCAGCTTTGGAAGCAAGAACTACCGGCGAAGCCCAAGGGGATTGAGCCGGCTCGATTACGCCTGCGCGTAGCATCTTCTCAACTTGAGATTTTTCTTCTTCCCGAGCTGTCGGACCTGCCCTGTAAGGGTTTTGTGAGATCGGCCGGGTATCCGGAAGTAAGTCAATCCGATGTTCGGTGATCCCGATTTTCCCCAGAGAACCGTCCCACATAGACGTGAATTCACGTAACATATCCCGTAACTGATCACGGTGAGACTCTGGGACTGGCTGAAGTCCAGAGAATCGAGCTCCTCAACAGGATCCCTCTTCTCTTTTCCGGGTGATTCCGGTCCTTCTCCCGACGAGGTCGGTGCCTCCGCTTCCGAGTTCTTCGGCAATTCAGTATTTTCCGAGTCTGTCGGCTTGGTGACAACCGAGTTCGCTTCGGTTTCCTTCTCCTCCCCCTCCTTAGGTTCAGCGATCCCGAGAACTTCGGCAGCCAATACCTTCGTAGGTATGATTGCCACTGGATGTGGAAGTACAGAGCCAATGACTTGGTTCTTGACCAACTACTGTTGGGTAGGGCTAAAATTGGCCACTAACACCTTAAAAGGCTTCTCGGGTTCTACGAGTACGATTCTGTTCGCTAAGGCGACATGCTTTGCCTCATATAACGAGGGTAACGGCTGGACCGTTTGCATGCCGTGTGTGGCGGATGAAACAGTAACCCAGGTTTGCGACTCCGGAGGAATGAAAATAGACCGAGCCACTCGGAGCTTCGTAGAGGGGCGATCCTTTTCCAACGGTTGTTGGGCGACCGCCAGGGGAACCTGCTTTTTGAGCGCCCTCCGGAGCGGCTTCCGAACAATCGGCAGTGTCGTCCCGTCTATCAACTCGACGGTTTTGCAGCGTGGTCGAATGGCTTCGACGAAGCGATCGCAAAATTCGGCTCCGAGGATTATCGGTGCAGCCAGTTGTTTGCAGACGACAAACTGCAACTGGGCAACGCAGCGACCCAGTCTCACAACGAGGTCGATTGTTCCCACGATTGAAAGGGGGTTGTTGTTCGCGTCAGCGATATCCATCGGCGCTGCCGAGCGAATCTGAGCCCGTAACTGCGGGGGTAGAAGAGACTGAACCAAAAAATTGGGACCAGCACCCGTGTCGAGGACGGACAACTGTCGGACCATATATTGATTTGAAATACCCAGGTCGGCGTAAACTTTATAGTTTCGTTTCGCCATTACCAGGACTCTTTCCGGAATACGGAGATTTTTCGACCGTACCCACGGGCGACGGAGAACAGCTAAGTGTTCCAAGTCCATGTCTGTTGTGGCCATTTTCCGTGTGAGGATTTTGACCTGGGAGCGATGCTTCGCAGCCTCCAGTGCCTCCGACCTCGACGTCGAGGGCGCCTCTCCTGGAGTGGAGACTCCCATACTCAGTTTTTCTGAGCTTCACTGCTACCTTGCGGGTTCGCAGAACCAGCGACAGCTGCAGTGCTTCCACCTTGAGGAGGTTGGGTTCCCGCGTCCTGGGACTGGAAGTCCGCTATATTGCGGGGGAAGACCGACCTCGCGCGCAAGTAAGCTGAGGCGGGTACCCTCTCCTTTTCGGCAGGGGTCAAGGCTTCGTAGTTTACGATCACCTTTGCCATATCCTTCATAGGAAGGTAGCAGTTGGTGGACACATGTCCCAGTTTGTAACACAGATGGCAGATGATGTGTCAGAGTTGATCCGCTATATGCGGTCGGCGGTCCGATCGTGGAGGATAGGGGTCTTTGCAACCTGGTCGTTGGGTTCGTGTTCCACTGGAGTACGGCACCGTCAAGGCCGGAACGTGATTTCCAGCATACATTGCGGGGTCTACGTCCCCAGTAGAGGGTTTCGTTGTCGACGGTAGCTCCGTTGTCGGCACTGACGAGTCGCTTTGCAGCAGATGCATGTTGTCGTACATCCCGTGATCAGTTCCTCTCGTCAGAGGCGGTGACGGTACCTTTCTTACCTCCAGGTGGAGGACTTTGCCCGACCGGTGCTTCGTTCCCTTACGAGCTCGGAGTGCATCGCCCTCGGCTTGGGCGAACTGCACTAGTTCCAAGTAGGTGATTCTCCGTCGATCCTCGCGGTGACGGGCAACCAGTGTCCTAATCGTAGGGTCGAGCCCATCCACAAACATGGTACACCTCTCCTGCGCGGAGTACACGTTACCACAACGGTGGAATGCCTTGTTGAACCGCGTGGAGTAAGCTGTTTCAGACTCCTCCGACTTCTGTCGGGTATCCCGCAAAGCGAGGATAGCGGCTTGAATAGCATTACCTGTTGCGTAAAACCTCAAGAGCTACTGAACGGCTTCTGGCCAGCAGGTAACTCCTCCTTCGGAGGCTCTCGAGGACCCGCGAACCGAGTTGAACTGGTCCTCCGCCATTCCCCTCAGAAAGTAAGGTAAGGCAATATAGGCCTGAGCCTCGCTCATCCCGAGTATATCGCCTTCCGCAACAAAGCGGGCAAGGAAATCCAAGATAAGGATTGGGTCCTCTCCTGTGAACTGGTGTTTGCGGAGCGTGAGCTCCAACCGTTTGATGCAATCCTCCACACGGCCAGTTCCTCGAGGGGTTCCCTCCATGCTAGAGTCCTCCAACCGATAGTATCGGTACGACAGTAGTTTCCGATACAAAAGATTCGTCGGCTTCAACTCCTTGAGTCAAAGGTGCTTCCGTCCTTTCTCACGGGTACGCACGGCGCCATGCGTGGCTTCCGTGTACTTCGACCGCGATGCGCGGGAACGGTGGTTCGGCTCAGCATCGGATGAAGAGGAGGAAGAGCCGTGACTGCGGACGTCGGACTCGGAAGATGACGACGATGACAAACCTTCTTCCATCTTGACCTTCTTCCGCCTGTGGCGGTCCGTCGCGCGGTGCGACTTCCGAGATCCCTCGGAAACTGGGGCACCCGGTGGTACTGCATCATGAATGATGGTTTGCTCCACCGCTTCCAAACGGGCTGCCAGGCGATTAAGACGTTCGGCCACCTCTTGCAAGAGGGTACCCGAAACCTTTCGGCCTTCCATAACCGTGTTAACGTCGGCTCGTAAAACACGGACGTCGTTCGAAACGTCCCGAACATCGGCATCATCGAAACGAGTTCGGAGTTTCGTTATATCCTGAATCAGGTTCACCTGCGAGGACTGCAGGATCCTCACTTGTGCCTCTAATTCACGGAGGGTAAACTCTTCGGACCTCGACGACATGGCTTGAGCCGCTGCCAGAGCGGGATCAGCCGGTACTTGAGCTTCGGGAACCTCGTTCAGGGAACGGGGTCCCCTGGAAGCCGGAACTGGGTCATCATTTCCCGGCATGGTCAGGGCGTCCCGCGGCAATGGCGGTAAGCTCTGAGGCAAACCGGTAGAACCGGGAGGGCCGGATGAACCGGGCACGGAACCAGTTCTGGAACGTCCTGTATTCGATGGACGGGGCATCGCTCACCGATAGGGACCGGACCAAGTAAATTCACCGGTTGTAGCTTCCGAAGATTCGGGCAAGTAAATGAATACCGTTAAAGCGGATGCTCCCAAACTGCTGGGAACCAGACAAACCGATTCCTCGTTCGGACAAGCAGCAACGCGATTTACACCACGTTTCACCACCCGCGACAGCGCAGGCGTAGGGCTCCGATTCTAGGTCGGGAGACCATTTGTGGTGCAATACCACACGCGGAAAGGATCCCGCGACAGCGGCAAAGTCACCCAAGGTGTCCGAGCCTTGCTCCCTTGGTGAGGGCGGCTCAGAGGTAGAGCCCTCCGAACGTGACCGACACGAGTCGGATGTAGGGCCGAACGGTCACTTCTCGCACAGCGCACGGAGGTGTGGGGAGAATCGGATCTAGCGCTCGACGGACAGTCGATCAGTGTGCAATTCGGTTTTGCCGGTGGTCTGGTGGAGTCCGCTGTATGCTGCGGCGGGGCGAGTGGAACACACACGAATGAGAGAACGATCCGTACAATGGTATCCTCTAAGAAAAAGAAATGAGGGGTGGGGAACGAGCCGCACGGCCGGCGCAGACTCGTGACGAGCAATAAATATCCCGAGACGTCGGGGCCAAACCTGATACAGGGCGGAGTAGAAACAGTCCGTATGACGGTAAACAGAAGAAGAAACAACAAAAGAAAACAGAAAGTAGTCCGTAAGTAACGGTGGTATCACTCCTTGATGTGCAAGGGGGGTGACGGAGCCGGATCGGTAGCAGCACTCCCCTAGGTTGGGGTCGTAGCCGTATACCAACGGTCAAAGTAAGAGCCAAAACCCTTGTTGAGGTTTTCCTCCGTAGGGTCGGCGGCGAGTGCCACCACCTAAGTACGGCCACTGTAGTGTGGATTACTAACTAAAAATAACTAATTACCCCGGGTGCACCGGGCCTGACTTCCACGTGTGCGTGGTGGCTCACTTGGCATGAGCCGTCCACTCAGGCGGTGTGCACTACACGTGTTACCCACAAGTACCCCCTTCATAGGGGCATCTCCCATATAATGGGTTAGCCCAATACACCTCATGTATTCTGTATCCCAACGGCTAACCACGCATCTTATATGAAGAGCGATTTGATTCCCTCTACCTCCGGAGGCTATTGCACCACAAAGTGCACCGCATGCAAGAGTACTGAACGTCCGTTATCTTCACGGAAAGTCTCGTTCCGTCGGTTACTCCTTCCACTCCATGATCGTTTCTTCTTCATTTCGGAAATGGGGAACCTACCCATTCTACACATGGTAGACCTCTCATCGGAGTACTCTGCAGCAGTTATGCTGGAGACTCGTGAGCTGAGGGAAGTGAAGATTGCTTTCGAGCATCAATGGGTCAATGTACAAGGTCCTCCGCACTCGTTTTCCAGGGACCCAGAATTCGACGAAGGGGTCTTGAAGGACTTCCTTTCCGTACGCTCCATCACTTTCGAACCACGACCAGCTCGAAGACACAATAAGATGGGTGTGTTGGAGTCGAAGAATGCTATTGTTAGGCTCATCGCCACGAGACTTCTTCAAGAAGCGCTCTACTTCGCAGCCACTCATAGCTCCGAGTTCACTTATGCGGAGATACTCTCTAGAGCTGCCTTTCTGAGCAACGTCATGTATGGTGGCAGAAAGATGAGTAGCTTCAAATTTGTGCGTGTTTATACGCCAAGCCTGATGGGCCTACCGCAAACTCCGAATACGGCAAAGCAATTGGACGCTCATCATGAAAAGTGTGCCCGAGGGGCCATCCAGATCCTGCACAAAACCCACTCCCCACGATTGTTGTCTTCAAATCATTTCCCGAAAGAAACTCCAGTATACTACTTCAAACGGGGACCGAAGTTTGGAGTATGGAAAGTGGCATACGTTCGTGAAGCCCAGGAACATTCCCTCCTACTCTCATCCAACCAGGAGCAGCAGGGACCGAGCATTCGTGCTGCCTATGAAGATGTGAGACTTGTGCCAAGGTCGACGCTCTTAATGGAGCTTGACCAGATGGGTTTTAAATCCATACGCAGCAGCGAGTCTCTGATGTCGTATTCTGTTGTGGATGAGCCTCATGAAAACGAGGAAACCGTACCAGAAGTAGATGACAACTCAGCTCCCACTGATCCGAGTCACGAGGCGATGAAAAAGGGTAGCATTGAATTTCTAATGATCTCATCCGAGAACTCTTTGTCGTCCTACAATCCGAACGCTCGGTCTATGCTTAAGGGGGAAGAACCTAACGTAATTGAGCTCCCAGCCTTGGACATTGGGAAACCTCATAACCATCCTCGTACTGAGAAGGACATAGGTTCTATGATCGTAAAAGCTGCCACTTCACTATGTAATCTGCGTTCATCGGAACAAGAGTTGCTGAGACAAGCAAATCAGGTGCTTGGAAAAGAACATGTTTTGGAATCCCGAATAGAGTTTCTCCCACGATGGATAATCGAAAAGGCCATCTCGAAAGAGAAAACAGTTTACGACGGTTTTTATGCAGAAGTGCCGCGTTCTTCACTGCCGAGAAACGCGAACATCGTCTCCTCTCATCATTTCTTTCACATATCAAAGATGATGGAGAAATGGGTGCCCTACGTCTCAAGTGTCGTTTAGTCCCACATGGAAACCGTGACCGTGAGAAGGAAAGCGTTCGGAAGGATTAGTTCTCGGCACAGTTCCCGGTGATCAGAATTGTATAGTGCAATGCACTTCATGCGACTTAGCAAAGATGCGTATCATATATAACATGTATCCCGTGTGATTTGGGAGTGTTGGCTATGAGATACAATGTCCCTGCTGGGATGCCACCCGGCTGTGGATACGGGTCTGACGTGTACCAATGTATGGTAACCTGGAGGATATCGGAATAGACGGATGGTTGCGTAGCACTTTCCCAGTACTTTGGGCTATTTAAGTTTTAATTTTTGGATTTTTTTCCTCATTAGGAGGCTCGCGCATCTCCTGATCTGGGAAGTGCCACGTGTGGTGCCCTGTACACCCTAGTGTCAGAAACAGTGGGAGTGCCTACTTACGTGGTGGCTCCTCGCCATCACCTCCTCCTAGTAAAGGCAACTGAGGCTCATCCTTGAGGATTACTCTTTGCAGAGTGTCGGCTCTGGTGCCTGCCGCCTACGTGAGCTTTCTTATCCCATTCAGGAGGACCCACGACTGGGCACGGTAGTACCAACCGCTCAGGGTCATCCAGGCAGTTTGGTCCGAAGTGTACCACTTTATTTACTTGTGTTTTTCCTGTTGTTTTTCCTGCGTGTCTAGGACAATCATTCGCCCCTGTATAGGGTTATTTCTTCGTTATTTCGTCTCTCTCGTGGCTACTAGAACCCTTCTTTTGGGATCTGTACAGCGCCATGCTTACGGATTTTTTCTCTCTTGTTTTCTCTTTTTCCTACTTGGACTACCGTTTCTACGGCTTCTACGCCGAACGAGCCGACCCTTTACGTACCTGGGTATTGAACAAAACCCCCCACCTCCGTGGTGTGTCCGAAGTCACAGTCGGTTTTACACCCGACACCGTGTGATACGGAGGGTTCTGCCAGCCAAGCTACCCACCCAGGGAGCAAGGCTTCGAACACCTTGAGTGTTTCTCCTCTCACGAGGTTTGCACTACAAATTATACTCTCCAACGCTGCTTCCTTGAAATTTCCGTTGGCCACATTAGTTATCAAAGGAGCCTACCTTCAAGGGGACAAACTTGAAAGAGATATCTTCATGGTCCCGCCGAGAGGCTGGGCACAGCCTGGCATCGTCTGGAAACTTCTCGCCCCCACATATGGCCTTGTCGAGTCAGGAAGACTTTGGCAGATGACGATAGAGCGCTGGATGTCCGAGAACAATACTGAAGTCGTTCTCGGTCTCCCACAGCTATTCGTATTGCGACATGATAATCGCTCTATTCCTCTTGCTTTGGCCAAAGTCGTCGATGACCTCCATATGGCTGGTCCACCACACGAACTCTCTTTGTTCCACAAAAGGATTGGAAGCAGGTTCACGGTGGGGAAGTTCGACTGCTCTTCACAACTTATCTTCAATCGTCTTCGAATACTCTGCCATGAAGACGGGGCGATCACGCTGAATATGCAAGAGTACATGGATACGATAAACCAGATAGAGGTGACGCGGGTCCGTCGGAAAGAATTCGAGGCATCGTGTACTGCTGACAAACGGAAAGAATTTCTATCGGTAACGGCATCCCTTAACTTTCTAGGGCACGGTGTCCTTCCGCAAGCTTCTTTTGCCACGAGCTACCTCCAGCAACGCATTTCAAGGCTTCAAGTGTCAGACCTACTTCTCGCGAATCATGTCCTTTGCGAAGTACGATCACTCACACCACGAATCCATTACGCTAGCCTTCCATCTCTTGATCTCCTTTCGCGTTATTTAGCATTCGCGGATGCGAGTCAAGGTAAGACCTCTTATGGGCAAACTGAGTATATGTCTGGCCTTTTGGTGCCAGCCGGGGGTGGAAGAAACCATGTCCTGTATTGGACAAGTGCCAAACAAGCCAGAGTGTCGTTCAGCTCGATAGGAGCTGAAATCCTGGGTGCAGTGCTTTCTGCGTATCGAGGATACTTGATGGCCTCGTGCATCGTAGACGCATATGGCACAAAATTGAAGTTACCATTCGTTTTGACAGTGGACTCCGAAGGTCTCCATTCGAAAATCACAACTCTTCATGAGAGACGAGACTATCGACTCAGGCCCACCGTCGCAAGACTTCATGATTCATTTGAGACCGGTGAGATCTCAGTCCTGCAATGGGTTCAAGGCTCACGTAACGCGGCGGACACTCTCACGAAGAGAAACGTTGTGATGTTTCGCAAGTTGAACGAAATCATGCAAAGTGGCCTGCTTCCGCACGACTTATTGGTCTTGGCAAAGCGCGTCACGAATAGCACTTAGTTCATCCATTGATTGTTTTTCAGGATTTGGCTAAACTTAGTTGTTTCTTCTACTACTTGCCTGAGTGACTTCAACTGTTGGTTTTCCTGTTATTGCGAACAACGGAGACACCAAGAAACCGCACCCTTCGCATTTTCATCACTCGAAGGTCATTGGTGGCATCGCCTGCTCAAGTCCTAATTGCCTCGGCAGAAAGCTTCAGTGGACATGGTTCCATTGCGCCAAGTATTTGTTGCTCTTGAGCATCTATGCAAATAACATGGTCCAAGTTCCTTGCACAAAGTCGCATAAGATAGACAACGGTCGTTTGAATTGTCACCCACGTGATTTCATCTGTGCCAAGCTCTCTCCGGTTCATATGCGAAAGGCTGACTGCCCCAGCGTTCTGACGGATCCACTGTGATGCTTCTGCAAAATTCAATAAGGCAGGAAGCTCTGCCGCCAACATGCCTGTTTTGACCTACCGTTCACCAGCAACTCTCTCCACTCCGTTTAGTATAGACGCTTGAAAACAGAAGTGTGAAGTATTATGAATTAGAATACGTGCATTGTTCAATCGGTGCACCGACGTGCCTTCAAAATATGGCCGATGCCCAACAGTGGACACCCGAATTGGAACTTTGCAGTGTTCCACACAATGCTGGTCCAAAGCGTCGATGGCACTGGTATCATGCTCTGGCACCAAGGCGATCTCATTTTCGGAGTGCTGGAGGCGGCATAAGAGGCGACCATCCCAAATACCCTGTGTTTCTAGCACCGCGGCAAGTCCCGGTCCGGTTAAACTGTTCAGCTGCACTCGGCTCCAGCCACACCCTGGTTTGTTCCGGTTAGGAGCGTAATACACCGTTCCGGACAGGATGCGTACCACCTTACAGTCACAAACGACTGTACTTTTGACGATGTACATAATTTCATCAACAGACCTTATTTTGCTGCTGTCGTCATCGTATAGCCCATATCGTGTGGCCATTTCGTGATTCAGCTCCGCCCCAGGGCGCCTGTTAGACCACTGATATAACTCGGGACCGATGAGCGTGATTGTTTCGGCCGCCAAAAATTGTTTAACATGCCCAGAGATGTGTGCCACCTTGTAACGTTCTGGACCACTGCAGTGACACCGAACGATTGAGGTAATACTCTCAAATCCCCAGCTTGGGGTTTGCATTGTACAACGGTTGCTTTCCTGCGTCCTTACATCCAGGTCTCGCACGATTTAAAACCGGGACCGCCTCTTCCGACGAGAATACCTACTCTGGGGCGTTGATGGTGGTAAGTCAAGCCTACGTGGGGTGTTAATCGCTGTGATTGCACTGCTTGATATTAAAATGTATGGCACCGACTGTTTCATGGGCTCGCTTCCAATCGGTGGAATTTGGTGCGGTTCACTCTCATGCAGAACATCACGTGCCCTGGTCAGTTTGGATATTCGTTACGCTAATCATTTTCTTCGCTTTTGGATGTATTTAACTATTTCCTTCTTGATGCACGCTCGAAAAAGTTGCCGTTGACCATCTGCACCCACCATTTTTAGGTTGCCGTGCAAGAGAATTCCGTCAATATAGGGTACAATAAAGCGCCGCTTTGTCGGTCGAACCGCGCTAAGCACCACTTCCCGCTGTGTTGTGTCTTCATCCCCTATGAATGCGAACCCTTCGTACATCGCGGTACCTTAAGTCGATCTCAGATGTCCCTTATGAATGGACATGAACCCGACGGGAAAGTAGTTGGACTACTGCCGGCCGGGTCACTACTGATTTGGTGCGTAACGACTTCAAACAAAAGCAAGACAAGAAGAAACGATCGAGCAAAAACTAGACTACATGTACGAGAACGAATAATGCAGTTAATGTATTTTCAACCTAGAAAACTATATGGTTGGTGTCCGACCGCCTGCCGTTGTCGTTATGGTTTCGTGGTCTACTCGCCGGCCGTATTTGAACGGCTACGAACCCTTTGAATTGCCACACTAGTCGCTGGCGTGCAAGATGCTCCATGGTTTTTGTTTCAAGTTCACTATTTGGTAAACAATTTGTGTTTGGTCTAATGGTGCTTAGTTCTACTCTTAGAGGTTGCAAAAATCTTGGACCACTAGGCAATTCTCGTAATCTTTCTTCTATTCTTTGGAACTATCAGATGTTGTTTTGGTCCATGTTCATGCAAACAGCGCCGCTACGCGCCACATGAATGGCATCTGATTGCTTGTTCTGCAAGAGTGTATTTTATTTGGACAACGCAATCGTCGTTAACTTGGTATCCTCTACGCAAATGTTCGATATGAATGCTACATTTCGTTGATATCATTGCTTGGGTTTGAAGTATATAGTCAGGGTATTGCCGTGTTTTCCTACCGATCCTCGTAATTGTTCTCATTATCTTCTTCTGTGTTGATGCACAAACGTGGGTAGATGATTTTTCCTCAATTTCCCGTGCTTTGGCTTTCCTTGCCTACGACGTCGCACTATTTTTTGTCTTTGTCGTCGGCCAGCCGAGGGTGTGTGAAATAGACGGATAATTAGCTCATGTCTGCGGCACGCTACTCTAAGACAACTACGAACCTTAAGCGAGGGTTTTGAGCTCGCCCTGCTCGCAAGCAGTTCGCTGAGCTCTCCGCAGAACAATAACCGTCAAGCCTGCCTCACTCCAGGAACGAGCCCGGAAGAAGGAGGGCAGGCGGGAGGACGATTGCTTCCGATTACGTTTTCTGGCGCTTGGAGACGACAAGGCTCTACTGTGCACGTTTTGCACGCGTCTTCTATTACACGCTAGCTCAATGAGAGCCTTGATTCCTGTATTTTTTGGGTCCGTACGGACTGAAAATATGCGTACCTGTGGTAAAGGGGGGGGTGCGCCAATACTTGAACGGGACACTAGTACTTGAACGCTGAAATTATATTCAACATTAAAGATTTCGCCATACTTGGTAAAGAGATGTTAGTTTTGAGCTACAATTGCCAACAATTCTTGAAAACCTGTGGACAAATTTAAAAACAAATCTCAGTTTTGGACTCAGCACTATTTGAAACAGTAATGGCGCGCTTTCTGGCATTTTCAAATGAGAGGCAGTGCAACTGGATGCAAATCACTGCCATTGCGGTGCATGCTCCACTGAGTGAGAGGTATTGACGTTACAATCCGTCACAAGACAATGACGATGACACAGAAAGAGTCCATTGAGCAAATTATTGAAGAGGAACTTGCCGCTTTGGATTCTGGTAAGCCGTATCGGATGATAGAAAAGCAGTATGGCATTCTGAGAGCAACACTACACTACAGGAAACATCACTACCGAAACGAAAAGCCTGGTAGACTTCGAGGACTCACAGACAGTGAGGAAAATTGCATTGTATCTTTCCTTTTACGCTTTGCCGCTCGATGCGTACCACTAACCACGCATCATTTGCGTGAGGCAATCCAGATATTTTGCGGAAAACTACCGCCAGAACGATTGCGATCAATGCCCTTCGACTGGAAACTCATCAGTGACAACTTTCTCCGGAACTTTCGTCAGCGCCACGCCAATAAAGTAAACTTTTCGCTTCCACTATCGCAAGAAAACAAGCGATTGAGAGCGGTTAACGCCGAAACGTCGACCCACCATTTTGCAACGGTGACAAAATTGGTGGAGGAGAACGACATTGATGAATCTCGAATTTTTAATCTGGATGAAGTTGAGGTGACCCCCGAAAAAGAAGTTACTGGGGTGACGTCTCTCCGCCGACTTTTTCCCAAACGAGGGCCGCGAGATATAATCAGGAATGAGTTTGGATACTGAAGTGCAACGCCAATAGCGGTATCAGCACGTGGTGCAGTCATATTCCACGTTGGCGATGCTAACCTCTCTACCATGGAGTATGAGTGTTACACCGGTATGTTGTTTCCGTTTGAAGGGCCCCAATTTGGTTGAAAAGTGTAGTGCACAGCATTGCTGGCTTGTGCCACATGTGTGTAGAGTTTCGCACCCCCTTGGGGATATTATTAGTTACTTACTACTGTACTGTCAGGGCGCGGGCCACCACTACTTATGTGTGTGAGGTCCGGCTGCCCGGGTCAAAATAAACGCAACAAGCGAGTGTCTGGCTCTAACTCAGGTTCCCTGGTAAGTGTCCACCTCCATCTGGAGAGACGCCATCCTGTGAAGGCCTAGTTACCCACCTCGTGGAGCTTCAGCACATTCTTACCACTACTACGTTTGTTTCTGTGCACGCTTTTACAGCGGTTATTGTTCTCTTGTCCCGTATACAGGTGTCGTTGTTTCTGCGACTACCGGTGATTACCGTTGCTCCGCTACCACCGCCCCACTCTTGTGGACACCGCATCGCTCTTGCGCGTCGCCCACCACTCGTGTGTCGCTGCATTTTCCGCTTTCCCACTTCGTGGTCTGTCTTGGTTTCTACACCTGTACGCTAGTCGTTACGGTGGGTCCCGGTCTTACACCCGGCTTCGTGTGCTCACCACAGGTGGTTTTACCGCTGCGCTACCCTCACAGAGGAGGACGTCGAACACCCTTGTGTGTCTGCTCCCATTTCCGGGTATTGCAATACAGATACAAACAACGAGTCACAATGATGCCCGTGGTAAGCGCAGCGGGAGACACTGGCCCTCTTCTTGTTGTGCTGAATGTTAAAAGTTTACCCTACCGCGCTGTTCTCTGCAACGGTATGCAAGTACAAGAAAAACTCTCTGTTAATTTACCGCGGGGCACTGTGGTTGCTACCAGAGCTGATCATGGTGGTGTTGATAGTGTTAAACTTTATTCATGGGCCCAGAAGTTTTTAGACTATGTCAGAGATATGACGGCTAACAGCCAAAAAGTTCTTTTAGTGTACGATGCATACAGTGCAGGGCACATATATTTCTGGAAGTATTGGCACTCTTCTACGAGAACAGCATAATTGTTTACACTTTGCCCGCCCATACTTCAGGAAAGATGCAACTTTTGGACGCCGTAACGTTTTCAGCTTTCAAATCAAATTTGAGTCGAATCAGCGCAGAGGTTACGATGAACAATTGTGATACCACTATTGACTTGTTTTTGTTTATGTCTATGATTTCTGAAGCTTACTACAGTTCGTTCAGTGGAGGTATAATTAAGGCGGGTTTTCGTCGCTCTGGATTGTGGTCTTCTGCCCCAGACTGATTGCTAAGAGTGCCTCATCCTGCAACCGCTGCACTGAATACTGTTTTGTCTGTGGGGGAGTTGGAGGTGCTATTTCAGGAACGTTGTGCAGAATAGAAGGACTCAGTGTTGGGTTTTGATGCTAGACTATTAGAATGTGGCTATGTTGATACCACAAACGACTGTGTGATGACATCGGACACAGTAATGGACATGGAGCGGTCTAAACGAGCAGTAAATGTGGAGAAACGCGCACAAGAACTGCAAAAGCAGTTACAGGGAACTCGTGCCGCGGATGAACGTGTACAAGTTCACCTGCAGGCAGCGGAGCGATTCAATACTGAGCGTTGTCGTGTTCGGGCTTTTTTGTGTGGCACAAGCGTCGAGTTGTTCAAGGAAAGACAGCGTCCGATGTCTTTGAGGTGCGCAATAGCAAGACGTCGAGCCGCCGCAAGAAGGCAAACGTTTTCGTGAAGTGTCGAGGGCCTTTGCATTCAAATAAAGGACTTTCTGTTGGGCCAATGCGCCGTGGCTGTCCGATCAATTGCCGCCTTTTTATTGTCAGACAGACGAATTGGATTTTTGGCTGTTTGTAATTTGTTTCTACGCCATTCGGTCTCATATTCCAGTCCTAAAATGAGGGGAGTGTAAGGCTTCTTTGGACACCAACAACGGCTCTGAAGCCAGTCAGGTGACGGAGATACGGCGTTCTCCTTGGATTTTGTCCAACTAATGCTTTCCCCCCCCTTTATGCTCCTTCGTGCATCGCTGCCTCTGCCTTATTCGATTGTGAGGGCTCCAAGTTGTCCTCCGAGCGCCAATCATGGCTCGGCAACATGGACTGCCAAGCTTCTCACCGATATCTGACGTAGATGGTACTACAGAAGCCATCTACGACAGGTGCCGAAGGTGAATCCTCCAGCTTGTAGCAAAGCCATGTTCGACTCATGAAACTCCTCGGTTCTTGTAGTAACTTCCAGATATAAACCAAATCTCGCCTCGAGTCTTTTGCTGGCGAAAAACAGCATAGCCTGTTTTCTTCCCGCTCGACATTTGACATCTCGCAAGAACCACCCATCATGGGGAACTGCTTCGAAGTTGAGACAAACCCAGCTCCCCGCACGACTTATGGAACGAATAAGAATGAAGCACGCCCCCCCGTCATCGTACCCTTGGTAGCCTCGGGTGCGTCCAAACACACTAATAAGAATGAAGCACGCCCCGCGTCCAGACACACGACTTCTGTAAAGAAGAAAAGAAATACAGAGGTCAATTCAGGTTTAACCTTGGGGAACGTCGGAATCGAGGGTAATGGTGGTTGTGGTGGTGGCAATGACAGTGGCGGAGGTGGAGGAGGCTCTGGTGGAGGTGGAGGAGGCTATGGTGGAGGTGGAGGATGCTATGATGGAGGTGGTGGAGGTGGAGGAGGCTATGATGGAGGTGGTGGAGGTGGAGGAGGCTGTGCCGGAGGGTTCTAAGTTGCTCGGTGGGCGACGCCTTTCCATGGGTTGCTGATATCACTGTCAGTATGCATTTCCGTGGCCGCAATAGCTCTAGCTAGCTATCTATCTTGAGTACGGGATTGAGAATTCGCTTAATCATCATATATTATGGCTTCTTTTGAAGTCATCACTCTCGAAGCTTCAAAATGACGTAGCATGCTTCATTGAGAGTAAAGCATGGCTGCTACGTTTCTCGAGCAGGGCATGGCTAGCTTTGGTAGAAAAAGATAGATTACCCTAACCCAGACATCTACATCCCATCATCCCATAGCACTGTCGCTGGCAGTTCACAGGCCAGTCACAAGTACGCCCCTGACTCATGCTCTAGGTATGCTATGATCTCACTGTGTCTCTTAGATAATTCAGAATGCTTACCAACTCAAGTTCGTTAGCGCGATGGAGACCTACTGAATTATTCGCGTGCTCTTCCCCATGCTCTTGTTAAAGGATATCATTATCAAAGCGAGAGGACGTTTGAGTTTTGTTGAAGGATAGAATACCACTGCTATTGCAGACGATGGGGTCTTCTGGTGGGACGTGTCATTCTTACTCTGACTGCTACTGTGAGCGAAGTCCATAAATGTGGACAAACAACACTTTGTCGGTGTTCAAAACAACAAACGCAGGTCTTTTGGCGGTTTACAATAACAAAATAGCGGAGAAGCACGCGACCTACGACTCGGGGCAGTATGCAGATAGCTGTAGTCGTAGCTTACTGATGCGATCAATGGATTCTGCCAGACGAAGAATAGCAGGAACAGGCCTACATGCTGCACTATATGCAACGAATGTCTACGCAGTGTAGCTAGCGTTTCTACGCAGCAACAGTTAGTCGATAACGAGGTAGATACTGTGCAGTGGTAAACAATACTGGACAGTAGAAGATGTGACGACGACGCGATAAATGTATCGGATCACATCGCTTTGTGCAAGTGTGTACTGTTGGCAATAAACACAGACACAAGCGAACAGCTGCTGAAGCGATCGACGAATCTGTGCTGTCTTTATCTGGGATATACTGCAGTCACCCCATATTCCAATCAAATATACTCTCGGATTGAGATGGGTGAGGCGCTTGAAATCGGGTGATCGTACGACGAAGGTCTTTTGGGGTTTTGGGGTTTCAAGGGGTAAGTGTGGAATGCTCAAAGCAGCCGATGCATATCGGGTAATCCTTTACTGTCTGTCCGGGGATGTGTTGAACAGGGAAAGCGTGAGAAGTGAGCAAGCTACGAGCGGTTCGATTGGTTGAGGAATCCGATTTCAGACTGCTTGCAGTTTTAAGGGCGGGGCAAATATTATTTTATCCTTTCTACGGCCAGGTTGGTCATACGGAAGGGGAAAAGCCGATATGATAGTTGGCAGCTTGTATCGGAGAAGAGCTTACAGAATTGTTTACCGCCGATGAACCGTTGTAGATACAATGGGTGGGTGGAACTTGCATCCAAGAAGGCGATTTCGCCCCGAAGCAGTGACAATAGTGAAAATGAGTCAGCTGCGCATGGTTATCTCACTCTATCGGTGGTGATAACCAAATCATTTCTCGTTGTTCATTTCTCACGCACTGCAGCCAATAGTACACGTCGGTTGTTATCACACTGCTGAGTTGCGTGTAGACTCCTTCGTAAACTACAGTAGACTACAGGCAAGGCAATGCACAGCGAGCACTGTAAACGCGTGATGCGCCATACCTTGATGCGATTCATTGGCAGATCAGATTTGTACAGTTACGGCAGCTGTCCAATGAAGTGCGCCGAGTTGCCGTTACGACCCCGATTGTTGGATTCTGCTCAACCCGTTCACCGGTCCGCTTTCCATCTGTGCTGCCGAGTTCATTACCTCTCACTCGTTGCTCTCTTCGCCGCCTTCCCGCTCCCCGTCCCGCCCCTCTACGCCCGCTTCTTCTTGCTATATAAACCCCCTGCTCCAACTGTTCACCGCCGTCCACTGCTTACCACAACAATTCCCCATCTTCTCTCTCCTTACTTTGTGCTTTCTCCGTTGCTGTTTCGAAACGCTTCAAAATGCGCACGCCCTGCACAGCGCCCTTGCTTTGGCTGGCAACTGCCTGCTTCACTTCGTTCGCAGCCGTTCTAGCTGTCCCGCACTTGTCGCATTACCACTCCCGACTGCCGACCACCGTCCGGGTGGCCACGTACGAAGATATCTCCACCACGTTTCAACGCTTCTACGCAGTTTCGGAGTCATGTCCCTCTTCCATAACGTTTGCCAACTACACCAACGACGAACGCCAATTCCCAATTATTGCCACGTCAGACATCGAGGAGGATGGGTCACAATGTACTGGTGATGACCCGCTTTTCATAATCACCGGTGAGACAATTACGCAGGAAGGACTTATGGACAAGCTCAATCTCCAAGACTTCCAAGATGCGATAAGTTCAAGCCCTAATGCAAACGCGCTCGCCAAAAGCAAGTATGTGAATAACCTCCTCTGGGGATGGCACGCATCTACTCGCACATGCGGCGAAAACTCCTATCCCCCGGAAACTATCTACACCATCATCAATGAGGATGAAGACTTCTCACTCACATTCAGTAATAATTCCGTCAGAGACCGCATTACCATTCCTCCCACCAAGCGTGCCTTGCTCGTCATCGCTCCGAACAACCAGATATGTTTGTTTGTGGATCCCGACACCAATCCTGATGGAGACGTGATTTTGGTGACTCAGGATGGCGAAGGTGCGGAGGACACTTTCATTTTAACGCAAAATGGACGTGAGCCGATCACCTCGTCCAGTGATTCCGAAGATGGCGCATCTGACACCGATGCGGATGATGAAAGCGAATCCGATCCCTCTCCGCCACCATCTCAGGAGCCTTCTGCCAGCCCAAGTCCCTCAGCTGCGGATGAATCTTCAGAGTCTCCCAGTGCAAGTGCTACACCGCTTCCATCAGTCGTCGATGTTACCGAGCCCGTCCCACCGGCTCCAAGCGAGAACGAAACACCCGTGCCTTCCGCCACCAGCATCGCCAGTGCGACGGCGTCGCTCTCACCATTCGTAAGCGTCATTCCGCTAGCCAGTGCTACTCCGCTTCCCTCGGGGGCAGGCGCTGGTGGTGCCCTCGGTGACGAAAATGTGGATAGTACTCCGGATGACGAAGATGATGGTTCGGCTTGTTTCCCAGCTTCTGCACGAGTGTATTCTTCAAGGGGGACGGTCCCGATGCAGGATCTAAAGATTGGTGATCGAGTGAAGACCGCGAACGGTTATTCAGACGTGATCATGTTCACACACCGAAGCCGTTCGACTATCCACACATTTGTGAAGCTCCACACACAAAGTGGACGTGAACTGACTGTGACTGGTGGGCATTATGTGTACAAACAGAACGGCGATCTTGCGGCTGCCGCGACCGTCAGTGTAAGCGATGTTCTCCGCATGGCCAATGCTTCAGAAGATGGCACGATCATGAAGATAGAGAAAGTGAGCGGTATTGGACTATACAACCCACAGACAGAGAGTGGGAGCATTGTGGTGAACGGGTTCATCACATCCACGTATACTACAGCAGTGGAACCAAAGCTAGCGCACATGGCACTGCTGATGCCGGTTCGCTTCATGTATGGCGTATGGAGATGGCCTGTGGAGCAGTTGAGTTCCATTCTGAATGAGGGAACCATAGCGGCTCAATGGATGCCGCGAGGCAATGCCCTGGTGACCGGATTGTAACAAAGAACGTAGCATTTGATTAGAGGTGCGACCGTAAGAGGCTTTGGCTGCAATGTTTTCGACTGCTTTGCTTCCTGCTGGTGTCAATCTTCTTGAGTGCGTAAGATATTGTGAGCTTTTGACAACCATTAACTATCATAGAGTAAAATGCGATGCATCTTTTCCTCAACCGTCCCGTTCTATGTTTCATTCAAAGAACGCAGCCGCCTCGGCTCGTTGCTAGAAGGGTAATTTTAATTTGTATGATCACTGATTCATCTTTAGTTGCCGCGATTTTGCATTCTTTCTCGGGAGGACAAACTACGACACGACTTGGATCAGCGAGATATCGAAAGGGTAGTACAGCTTTGCCTAGGAGAGCAAGCTTCTTGACCAAGAACACTGGCCACACACTCTGGGAATCAGGAAGTAGGCGTGCATAGAGAACAACGGATTATAGAATAATGCATGCACCCGTTCGCCCCGATGGCGTCCCCTTACCGTGATCTGGAGTGCAGATTCTGGACAGGGAGATAGAAACTATTGACGACGCAAATGTGTACTGCCGACGGAATCAGTGGAAAGAACGAAATGTTAATGCGAGCATTCCGCGCACATCTCCCTTCACCGGGGTCTGTTGAGCGCAGCCGCAGAACTGAAAACTGGTCCACGAGAGTCAGTAAGGTCTCGCAAAGTTTATAATCATTCATCGCATTCAGGTTCTTGCCTGCGGCTCAGGAACATCCTTGTCCTGCCTGATGGTTCTACACACAAGGCCTTGATGCAAGACAAGGGTCATGGTTACATCTTGTAGCCCTGTTTATGCCTTAGTTTTAGGCCTTCGTTGGAGCTCACGTTTCATTTAAGTGAGCAACGGCTGGAAGCGGGCATCCTTTGGAGGCGGAGTAAAGTATGGGCAGAAACATGGCTCAACCGACGTACAGATATGCCGCGGAGTAATAAAGGTCGCCAGGTGGCGCAAAGGGCACGGAACAGCCAATGAATTCGCATTGGGCTGATATGCATAAATTGAAGAGACCCAATGCAAGCGAGTGTGCTTTCATGTTGTCATACGGCTCTCGTCCGTTGACATGCTTGCATCGCCAACTTCTCACAAGCTCAGACAGTCCGTAGTGGAAGCCGTCGTTACCCGCCTCAGCTCGTTACGTATCTTCGTCAAGGCCTCACATTCATCGTATATCTCCTGTCTCGATATGTTTTCTCGCTTTATTTCTCAAGTGTCCGATTGGACAAGGGGTTCAACCGCGGAGGAACCACCTGCATCGCCTTCAAATACCTCAAATGACTCCAGCAATCAGCTTAACTCCATTCGATCCACCCCGTCACGAACTCGCTCAGGACATGCACGGCAAAGATCGGGAAATTTCTCTGAGGTCGAGTTCATGGACTCTGGTCTGGGTCGTTCACTCACTGCCGACCTTCCAGTTCTTGGACTGCAAGATGAGCTTGATGCCCTCCAGTTCGATGATTTGTTCGTCGAAGAGTACCTTCTTTCTCGCCTCCAAGATGCTCAACGCCGCCTCCAAGAAGTACGAGAATACATGGCCACCCTGACAGAAGAAGAACTTGTTTCTGCAAACAGGCCACCACTTCCGCCGAACTCTTCCCCAAACGTTTCCCCAATCCCGGGGCACCGCCAGTTCCTACAAAGCGCTCCAGACGTTCGGAAAGGTTGTTTGTAGCCAGTTTCCGGTTACCTCTCACTGTTGAAATCACTCCAGAAGGTGACATCAAGTCTAGTATTTCCAGCGGTTCAATTGGTCTCGTATCGGCTTTCAAAGATCTATTAGGGAGACTACCAATTCGATGGCTTGGAGCTCCAGCTCAGACTTATCAGGTTGGTGCCGAAATGCTTTCACACGAAAGACAGAAGATGGAACGCCACTTCCGTACCCGTCATCGCAGAACTGCAGGTTTGCTTTCATATGTACCACTTTTTCCGGATGATAGCGATGCCGCCGCTCATAAGGAGTTTTGTAATTCTGTAATGTGGCCACTCTTTCATTACATTCCTCTCAACTACGCTGGCGACAAAATGTATCAAGTGGATATGTTCGAGGCGTATGAACGCATCAACAGGTTTTATGCAGAAGCTCTTATTGAGGAGTGGAAGAGAAGTGGAACTGATGAATCTCAAGCAATGTTCTGGATCCACGACTTTCATTTATTCCTTGTGCCGAAGATCCTTCGCGACCGTCTGCCAAATGCGAAGATTGGTTTCTCTTTGCATACTCCATTTCCTGCGGGAGAAGTGTTCCGAGCACTGGCTCCCAGAAAAGAGCTATTGGAAGGGCTGCTCGGCGCAGACTTGTTGGGCTTTCACACTTACGATTATGCAAGGCATTTCTTGTCTGTATGTGAGAGACTCCTTGGGCTGACAGCGAAACCGAACGCAGTAGACAATAAGGGGGTTTTCGTGAAGGTAGGCATTTATCCTTTTGGCATAGATGCTGCCACATTCCGAACAGCGATGAAGCAAAGCAAAGTTCAAGAGCTCAGAAACGAAATTCGAGAATCGTACTCCGGGAAAAAAGTGATCATTGGAGTTGATCGTTTAGACTATATCAAAGGTATACCACATAAGCTGCTTGCTATAGAACATTTCCTGGAAACCCATCCGGAATGGATTGGTAATGTGGTCTTTCTGCAGGTCACCACTCCGAGTCGCGCTGCAACTGAAGAATACCAAATACTACGGTCTGAGATACTGGAAATGGTTGGTCGTATTAACGGCCGTTTCGCCTCTATTGAAGACATGCCCATTCACTATAGAGAGTACACTATGACATTTGAAGAACTCTGTGCCCTGTATTCAGCTGCCGATGTTGCACTCATCACTTCACTTCGGGACGGAATGAATCTTGTCAGTTACGAGTACATCATGTGCCAGAAGGATCGTAATGGTGTTCTAATTCTTAGTGAGTTTACCGGTGCCGCCCAAAGCCTTCCTGGCGCGTTACTCGTGAATCCATGGAATGTTGAAGAGGTGAGCGATGCTATCTATCAAAGCCTAGAAATGCCAGACTTTGAGCGCGAATTGAAACATCAAAAGCTGTACCGTCACGTCATAATGCACACAGCTTCTGCGTGGGGAGTGAGTTTCATCGATGATCTTGTGAAGTACTCCGCCGAGCGCAGAGAGAAGTTCAAACAACTAGTAGAGTTGCCTTCACAGGAAATCGTAGAATCATACAGGGCTGCCAAAGGGAAGAGGCTGCTCTTTTTAGATTACGATGGTACGCTGCGAAAATATGAGAGTCAGCCGGAACTTGCCGAACCAACCCAGATTCTCAAGGAGAACTTGAAGCGATTGACAAGTTGCGATAAGAACATTGTCTTTATAGTCACTGGAAGACAAAAATCGACTGTTCTCGATTGGTTGGGTGAAACTGGTGCTGGTTTCGCAGTAGAGCATGGGTTCTCCCTTAGATGGCCTGACCACTTGCGTGAGCGCTTCGGGGGCCCACAGAGCGGAGATGATCAACTAGGCCTTGAGGAAGGACTTCACCGCAATGGTACGGCAGAGGTCGTTACGGAGGAGGGGAGGGATAACACTTGGGATGACTTAATGAGCCCACAAGATTTGATCGCCATGCGTCATGCCCTTGACCTCGCCGGAAACCTGCTACGAAGGATAGAAGACTGCACACCCACAAGCTTTCTGTCTCGAAAAGAATCTGCCTACAGCTGGCATTTTCGGGACGCCGACCCTGATTTCGCGGTGAGCAGAGCACATGATGCTCGGCAGGCCCTAGAAGAAGTATTAGCAGGAAGCCCTATGGAAGTACTAATGGGCCAAAAGATTTTGTACGTGCGACCTAAAGGTGTACACAAAGGGGCTGCCGTTGCACACATTTTGCAAAGCTTGGACCAGGAGAACGAGTGGCCCGCTTGGGTACTATCGATAGGAGACGACCGCACAGATGAGGATATGTTCACAGAACTGTATCGGTCCTCCAAAAACAGGGAAATGGTGGTGAACACTTGTACTGTTGGGAGGAAGACTACAGCCGCTGAGTACTATGTTGATAGTGTTGACGACGTTCTTGACCTCCTGAGTATTTTGAGCCCGCCTTAAGATTTCCAGAACTCAAGTGCACAAGATGAAGTATGGATCATCACTATCAACGTTCTGTTCGGAAACAAATCGGGAACTCCTATCGTGACTGGAACCAGATGTCTTTTGTTGTTGTGTTGTGTTGTATTGTAATGTAATGTATTGTATTGTATTATGTTGTGTTCTATTGCAAGTTTTCGCGCCAAGACACTCTATTCTGATG
This sequence comes from Gracilariopsis chorda, assembly GCA_003194525.1. Lineage (NCBI taxonomy): Eukaryota > Rhodophyta > Florideophyceae > Gracilariales > Gracilariaceae > Gracilariopsis > Gracilariopsis chorda. Next base: position 29,859 of record NBIV01000250.1, read on the forward strand.
TTAAGGTGGGCCTAAGTTCCACTAAGATCTTCGAGTTGGTTGGGATCTGCATCTGGAGCAGGTTTTCTGGACTCGAAGTGCACTAACGGACTCCAGCCCTACATAACTGAAGCCTGAACATAACTCGCTTTGCAACGAAGTCCAATCTGTCGTCTCACGAACTGAGCGTCACGTATTACATTGACTGTTACATTTCTGCACATAACTTCGGTTCGTCAAGGCTTGCTTCGAATAATAATGCTGCATACGTTTAGCGTGCCCCTTCCCCTTATTTGGAAGTGCTGAATGTAGAAATGAGCGCCGATATGTGGCCAAACCTTTCGAGTGAAGTCGACTTCTTCGGGGTTACTGCTGTGTTCGGCTAGCGCTAACCACTGCGCAGCAGGATGGAAGTATTCTACGGAAGTTTGCAAATGTCTTGTATTACGATATGTGGGCTACTCTTGGTGATTTTGAGAGGCCACACGTTCACAGAAGATATTAGATGCTGTCTCTGTAGAACACGCTGAAGTGTACAAAGTTCAAAGGGTTATCCCTATACCAGTGGTAGCCTTCTACTCGTGATACCAGTCGTATTTCAAGCGATTTCTTTGTCAGCGAAGGTTTCCGTTCGATGCTTGTGAACCTTTCAGCCTAGGCCAACGTCACACCACTTCTGAGGCTGCTGTTCTATGATTTAAATACACGCATTCGTCGTATGAAGAACTTCGATAAAAGGCCGCGTGAGAGCTCCAGGGATTGTTGTTTTGCCTGTTTAAATCTTCCGATCCCGTGAAGAATTCATCTGCAGCGAAAGCGACCTGTGGGCATGGCTCTTAAGAAGCACGGCAACATGCCAATCCGAATAGGAAACTCGCAGACGTGAAGCGTGTTGGCTATGTGTCGCAGTTCCGCGAAACCAGTATCAGCCTGTCATGATTGCACGATATCCCTATAGAAGGAGTCTTGGACCGAGGAAACAAGACCTTCGCCATGCCAACCGAGCTCTTTCAGGATTTTGTTTTCCATTTTGGCCATCTGTTGTTACGCAAGACATAGGAACGTAAGCAATAAACACTAAGTGGTCAGACCTTCATTCTCAAGAAGTGTGATGCCATTCATTTCATAACTTACAACCAACCAATCACCCTCAACGGCGCCTTCATGATCGTACCCCATCAAGTGTAAGAGGCCGTGTACGAGCAATACGCGTATCTCGTCCTTGACGTCATATTCTCGGGCTGCGGCTTGTTCTTTCGCGGTCTCAACACTTATCACAATGTCCCCAAGAAGCACCTTGTCTGGGTCATCTTGTGGGAAGGACAGTACATCTGTGAATTTGTCAATTCCACGCCATCTTGAGTTTAGTTCAGAAATTTCACGATCGTCACACAAAACAACACTGAGCTCCGTTGGAGCGTCACGCCGTGCAACTCTTATCAGCGTCATGGCATCATCTTGAATATTTCGTTCCAGTGCTTCAGGGACAAGTTCTGCTTGTCCTTTTACGACAGTGTCAACGAATATCCAGTCTACCTCCTTGTTTGGTGGTGATAGCTGGGCAAATGGGGTCTTTGGATAGAGCGCACGGTTTGAACCATGGACCTTACGACTGTTGCAAACCGGTGGGAGTTGGGTGGAAGAGAATCTGCTCAGCGGCAGCGGAGTGCATTGGGCGAAGGCCAAGAGCGGTTGAAAATGATTCATGTTGACGAAAATAAGAGGTGCGGTGTCAAATATCAGGGTCGGCGGGTCGGCGTTTGTATCTTGAAATGGTTAAGAGAACACGTTCTCCATGGCTTGAATAGAATCAAGGCATCCAGAAGACTTACCTTGACCTGGTCCTTTGATTACCCATCTGTCAAGGGTAGCAATCCTAACCCTAACCCTAAGGGTTCTTGATCCGTATGGTAGATTGGCCCCACTACCAAAAACCGAATTTCTGAGCATTTTGTCGACATACCGTTCACCGTTGGTAACGTGATAATCAAAACCACGTGTTACACTGCCAAAAACGGTTGTCTTGTGTACATGAGGCTTTCCAAAAAGTAATCTCTTGCCAGTATTCGGTTCTGGTTGCTTCCCTTAACCTATCTAAAGGGTCAAGCCTTCTCAGGCGACAATGTGGACCGATGATGTTCAAAAATTAGTCATTTACGGGTGCCAAGACCACGTTTTGGCGATGGGTTATCGGCTTGATTTTAGTTGATAGAGCAAAAGACTGCTGCAACCCGACAATGCCTGTTGGTTTGAATCTGGATCAGTGTAATCTGAACTTTCTGAACAGCAGGATAGGGTCTGTAGTATGGGAGCATGAAAGTGAAGCCCGATGCAGTGCCCTTGTCAAGCTGGGGATTGGGTGAAGGCTGCACCTTAGCCCATCACGGTTTACCATTCGTGTCTCGGGCGAGAAGGGACTTCCCTGGTTTTCGAGCCAGTGCATCACGATACCTGACGTTTCCTAAAAGGGAGGCACAACGATGTCGTTGGAACAATTCACGCCGCACGGTGGACAAGTACTGCCGCCTCGCTATCAGCACCTTGTCTTTCATTGTGACCCGAAACGGCAGGACTCCCTCATCTCCATCAGGTCATTTGCGGCATCCAGTCCTTCCAAATATCTTCTATACCCTTGACGGTTCATAAGCCCAGCACTCTTTCCTAATTGACGAGTTTGTGGATACTCATCCAGTAGTGCCAGACATAATTCGGAACGCACTTCTGTCATCTGTGAGTTTGTGAACAAAAGGTCCAATACTGTCAAAATGGCTGTCGAACTCCCGTCTTTCACGTCTATTCCAGATGCGCCGACAATCTCCACAATTTTGCCGGGGGTCTCGCAAAATGATCCCTTTCACACCCAAATTCAACAGAATCCCAACTTCATCCCAATAACAACAGCTATAACAGAAGCGCACAAACAAGTCCACCCTCGACTCGAGCTTCATGCGTACAATAATCGTCTCCCAAATAACGCCCATAACGTCCTCTCGCTGATTCACAATGGGGTCAAACGTGAAATAGCTGACCTCCTCACAATCGTCCTACCGGGCATTCAGCACCATGCTGCCATAACCTCATTCTCCTGCCGCATAAAGGATGCCCCGGTTTTTGGAGATCGCCTTTACCAATGGTGGTCTACTCTGCTTCGCGTGTTTTTCTACACGGCCGAGACAGACGAGGACATTCTGAACATTGTCATGAAACCTGTCACGCGATATGCGCGTCGAAATGACGACTCCAAGACTGCAGCTGAGCTACAACGTCGTCAAAAATCGGTGCTGGATCGCTACTCTTTTACAATGGAAGTTGTCTTGCGTGCTGCGGATCGTGCACTTGACGATTACGAGTGTGTCCCAGATGCGCCGAAACTGTCCAAGCTGGTGCACAAGCTTTCCGCGCTTGCCGATTTCATGTTGGATACCATGGACCTTACCCTTCATGTTGTGCATGATGCTTTACAAGTTTGCGATGTTGATATTGCATCTCTCGAGTACACCGTGGCGAACAGCATGTCAGCGTTTGCAAAGGGCAATCCAGGTGTGTTTACATACATATTTGCGAGGTGGATGGAAGACGAGAACGACGTCAGGAAGTGGATCGCAAAGTTTGGAGGACTGCGTGGTCGTTTGTTCTTTGAGTCCTGGAAGCGTGCACACCATGAGAAGCGTGGATCCATCATTAATCAGATCGCAGACATGTACATTTCATCCGTTGAGTAGCGCTTACTGTTGGATTCGATGATCATTCTGTTCCTTCCTTAACTCATAACCACTTTTGCCTGCAGGCTTGTTGGATGCTTGTAGGATATATGATAACAAGGCCTACGTAGAGGTATAGCCAAATTCAACTGCCTAGAGCATAAAACTGAAACAGCTGAGTAGCTGATGTGCTTTCCCTATAGGTACGCAGACTTAACCGAGTGTAAGCGTGGAGCACTTTCCAGGTGTGTATCGGGAGTGTGCACAACAAGAGCGTCTCAACTACAGGGGGCTTCATATCGGTAATTCGCGAAGACCTGTTCGGGTTAGAGATTGTACTACCAAGGGCAGCAGATGTACTCGATGTGGCATTAGTCAGCTACTGCTCGGTTTCATGTGTCCGTCGCTCTTGAAATGTTCGAGCCATGAATTCTGCCAGGCGTGCACAAACGGTCTGCACGACAAAGCGGAGGGACATATTCTCATCCCTTCCAAACAAGTCATCAACCCGAACATCTGCAGGAGTAAGGCAGAGTTCCACAACATTATTGGCAGTATCACAGTTTTCATCCACCTTAACAATCAGTGAATGGGTTTTCTGATCTCGTTTCGTTCCATCAACAAAAGGAACAAACAGCATGGCATTAATTTCAAAACAGACGCCATTGACTCGGACGTCGGCCACGCGCACGCCAGTAATGGAGGGTAGGATATGCTGCAACTGTTTTTGAAGCTCGTACTCATGTCGTAATTTGGAGAAAGCAGGATCGCTGTGCTCGAATTTGTGAATTCGTTGATTAAGCGCGTGTTGCTTTTCCTTGAGCATGTCAACGTTGTTTTCAAGGTGTCGCACATGTTGGTGAATTTGTTGAAGCTGCGGTTTGTTGTGATCGGACTGCGCTTCAAACTTGAGCTTTTCCTTTCTGAGCAAGTTGATAAGGGTGCGACAATGCGGAACCTGAAGACTGTCAACCTCTTCAATATCGTCAAAGGAGCGAAAGACACTTTCCCAATCGCCAAGCTTAATCTGCTTCTCAACGTTATCGGTATAAGTATCGGCGCGATATAGATGAATACGGTGCTTCATGGACTGACAAGCGTGAAGATGGTCTGCACTGGCCTCCCCCAAGTCTCTAACAGCGTTTTCAAAACGTCGTTCAAGTGCGGATCGTTCAGCTTTGGTCTTTCGCAGTTCGCTTTTCATCTTCTGGAGCTTAATTTCGGCGGAGACCGCTTGCTGGGCGGTGGGTAAGTCTTGTACATCTCGCGCGTCACGAAGGTTTTGAAGAAAGATTCTCTTTGTTCGAAAGGCGTTGAGCTCGTACTTGAGGTGACGCAGGTCGTCAAGCTCGGCTTGAATCTGGATATCGACGGGAATGGCGTTCTTTTCAAGGGTGCGGCCGGCGATGAGCTGCTTATGGCGCGTGCTGGGGTTTTGGTTCTTTGCCAGCTGTTCGGAAAAGTGGTCAACCGAGAGAAGGTCTGACATGGTTGGAGCTTTGTGTGGAGCGAGACGGAGGCAAGCGAAAGAGAATGGAGACGTGTGTGAGGAGGCGAAGCGCAAAGCGCGTATGGAGTGAAACGAAAAGCAAGGGGAGGAGTTTGAAGATTCAAATATTTGAAATTAGAAATTTTACACGTGGCCGCGGTGGCAGCAGTGGATGACGCTGCAGCAGCAAGTGGGCAGTGAAGGATGGCAGCTTGGCATCCGGCACGGGTGGTGGCATATCATAGGCGTGTGTTGAGGAGTGTGCTGTACGGAAACGGGCGTCAGCTTGCCAAGGCTCAGCAAGCAAGCACGCGCGGTGACGATCAACGCTCGCGACGCAGCTAAAGGGCTAAAGGGACAAGAGTGGCTCTACCCGTCGTGCCGTTGGTGCCGAAGGTACACGTCCAGCAAGCGCTCCCGAGACAAGCAATCTTTTGCTCTGTCGCTCCCCCTTTCCTCACCATAAGAAAAGTGTGCGTCACCAAAGACAGAGGCGCACAGAAGACGCAGATCGCTTGTTTGCTGCGTAGGTCGTCGCGCACATGTCAAGTGCGGTGCCACCAACAAAGAAAAATAACAAACGCTACACGTAGACGCGAAGCGAGACTGCAAGTGTGCCACTTTGCGCGTTCGCGGAAGCAAGAGCAGCGAGTGCCGACAGGTGGGTGGAGGCGCTGGCGCCGACGCAATGGCCGGACCGCACGCAGGAAACCGAAACCGGCCGGCTTACAGTGGACAAACTCGGTTCCGGTTCCCGAAGCAAATCGTAGAGCTGTTTGCTCCGCGCAAGCCGATTGAGTTCAAGCCGCCGCCGAGGAAGCGCAAACTTCGCGCCATGACGGGCGTGGCGGCGCTGGTGGGCACGCTGCGCGACGAGAAAGATGGCGAAGAACGGGCGGGGAAGGGGGGTTTGGAGACACCTGCACAGCGACGACGACGTGTACGCGACGAGAAGCTTCTAGAAGTGGAAGTGAAAGTGGAGCACGGGCGCAAAGAGTGGAAGAAAGGTCAGTGGGCTGACAAGGAAGGTGAACGAGACGACAAGACGCAAACGGCAGTGAACACTTTGTTCGTGGGCAACGTGGCGTACGGCACGATGGAAATGCGCTTGCGGGAGCAGTTTGAGACGTTTGGAAAAGTTGTCAAGGTGGTGATGCCGAAGGACGGGCAGGGGGTTCCCAGGGGGTATGCCTTTGTGGAATTCGAACGACAGCGCGCTGTGGAAAATGCGTATCGCCAGGCTAATGGCATCAAGCTTGACGGGCGCCGGTTGGTGGTTGACGTGGAACGCGGCCGCACGGTGAAGGGCTGGTTTCCGAACCGACTGGACGGGCCGAACAACTCGGCGGCCAGAGGGGGCCGGCGCGCGCGGAGCGGGTGAGTGTCACTACAGTTTGCACCGACACGCAAATACGTGCACGTGAGCTCCGAATAATCGGATGCATAATCGCTACTGTAGAATGCGACCCTTCCGGACCAGCGGATACCTACCGGATACTATATAGAGGCAAGCAGTCTCTCCTTCCTTAAGCAATAAACTTGGTAAGAAATACCGACACACTGATACAACAGACACTTTACATTTCGCGCGCCACTCGCCCGCTACCGCTGAATCCAGCAACAGTGAGAGCGGGCGCCGCGCGGGGTGCGCCACTAGCTACTAGCGATGTGGAAGAAGGCGCGTCCGAGGCGGCACGGGGGGAGATGCGCTGCGGGGTAGAGAGCGAGGGCTCGTCGCGCCATGCCATTGGTCGCACGTGCGGCAGTCCGCTCGCTCGAACACCGCCCGCCGCCGCCGCCGACCAACCACCGCGCGCCCCACCCCGCCCCTCGCTGGTGCTGCGTTGGTGACCGTTGGTGACCGTTTGTGTCCTCCGCCCCCCTCCCTCCACCAACTGCAATTCACCAAGCGTAGATACTCAAAAAAAACAAAATCCCTCATACACCCCCCCACAACGCCCCAACTTCACCCCCTCTTAAACAGTCTTAACCCTCATCCGAAGCCCCTCCCCCCCCCCCCCCCACGGCTCCCAACCCCTCACCTTCCCCCTCCCCCCCCTCCCCCCCCCCCCCCCCCCCCCCCCCTTCTACTATGCCTGCCTTTCCCCTTCACCTCTTCCTGCTTCTCTGTCTTTGTCTCCCCGTCCCCGCCCCGCCGCCGACCCCGACGGCACCCCTCCCTCAAACTGCACCGGCATCCGTTCCTACGTCGTCCAGTTCTCTTACAGCTGGTCCCCCGATTCAGACGCCGCCTTCCCCACAACCGACAACTCCCTCATCCCCGGTTTCTCCCCACTCGTCTGCGCCGTCCACAACTCCAATTTCACTCTCTGGGCAAAGGAGGAACGCATCAGTCCCGCCGTCCGCACCCTTCTCGTCAACGTCACCAACGAGCTCATCGAGAAACGTCTCAATCGCGCCATCGAAGATCACCAGGTGCTACAATATCAGATTGTCGGCACCGAGAATGCCACCGCTACCGCAGTCACCTCCGTCGCCCTCTCAGTTACTGCTGCGGGCAACTTCACCCTCATCAGCTGCATCGCAAAGATCATCCCCTCCCCCGACTGGTTTGTCGGCCTCACCAATGTGCAGACATGTCAGCAGAATGGCTCCTTCATAGACGTTCCACAGGGTGGCACCCTCTTCGGATGGGATGGCGGTATCGATACTGCCGAAACCTACACCGATACCAGTCCCCTCTTGGAATCCGAAGCCATCGTCGTCAAACCGGCTATTCTGGAAGCTCCGGAAGGCTATGGCACCGCTAGTATTAGCCCCACCGAAATCCCTACTCCCTCCCCTTCACCGCCCAGTCCGGACAGTCCGCCCGTACCTCTTCCGTCAAAAGACTTGCCGCCTTCCCCGTTCATCCCGACCCAGACACCCATCCCCAAACCAAACGCTGTTTGTATCGATGCGAATGCGCTTGCCCATTTCCCCCGAAACTCCCTTCTTTACGCAAACCACCAGATGGCTCGCGTTCTGTGCGATACTTATGCAAGCTGCGCTACGCACGGTCACATGGTTTATTATCTCGGCAAGCCTATGATGATGAGTTCGTACTGCCGCCTAACTCAATGTACACAGCAGCTCATGTATGTCAATAGTCCAAGATACTCTCGTGCACTTCGCATTCCGTCAAACTCCCCTCAACTGCAATTCACTGCCTTAGCTGCACGCTACGCTACCGACATCGAGGAGAACCTAATGTCACTCGCCATTAGGCTTGGTTTATAGCGCCTCCACCGCACCTACGAACTTCGTTGAAGCGGGCACGAGATTTATATGCCATGTGACGCATGGTGGCGTTCGTACTACGACCGCTTCAAATCCGTGACCAACCAACGAAAACACATGGTGTTCAAGCAAGTATACAATGTCATGAATGGTACCGAGATTCAACTGCTTCACTTACTTTCCACGCCTACGATGTTTCAAACACGTGCTCTGCAAACTGCTGCCTTTTTTTGGTTTGCTTATCTGCAAACATCGTTCAGCACCGTGGCGATCACTTATCCTTTCAGAAGCATTGCTCACCGCCGACTTCGGTCATGTTCCTGTGTTGAGTGGCCTTGCGCTTCGACAGAGCAACCAATCTGTCTGTGCTGCAACTTGTATGGATATGCAACCCTGGCGCGTTCATGCTGTCACTCTTTCGATACCAAGTTGGCTTTGTTTCTCCGCTAACATGCCACCCATGCACTACCAACTGCGCATACATATCGCCAACTGTGGAAGGGGATCTGGGTTCAGCAATGTTGGACAGTGTACCATCCAGGTCGAAATCGGCTTATACAGTACACCTCGTGTTCGTCCTCGCTTGCGTCGCCTCTTCCATCTCACGTTTCGACAGCAATTCCAAACGACGCTGAAACCGATATGAACGAAGACAAGACCCGCCAATTCTACGTTCATCTAACATTTTATAGTAATCGAATCCGAGATCACCCGTGGAGAGGCGATATACCGATTTGCTCAACATATTAAACGAGTGTAACCAGCTAGCCAGCGTACTTGACACGGACCGAGATGGTGTTGAGAAAATATCATGTCCGTGCCGTTCTGGTATCGCAATGCGATTGACTGTTTCATGTACAACAATGCACGTGCTCATCATTGTTTATTGGCGTAGAGTTGTTGAGATTGGTGACAGAATAATATTCTATATTATACCATCTGATGGCACTTCGGAGCATTGCACACTAGCTGCTTTCGACTAAGCTACCCTTACTGCTAATGAAAGAGTCCGGAAATGGTAAAAAGAAGAATACCCACAGGTAACCAAGTAACCAAGGGCACAGGGTTAGTGATTCTCATTCCGGTTGCAGAAGAGTGTTCGAAGAGTACATGATGCATTCTTCGAACATCCAGTCTCCTGGTCTAGAGCATCATAATGATGGACTTGCCAACCTCGTAGTCAAACTGTCCCGTTTTTAAAATGCGAGATCCAGCCGAACCTTTACAATTGGTACCGAAGGTACCGCTGCACATATCTACTGTGCATAATTACCTGTAGTCTACGTCCAGGATCAATGATTCTCCTTGAGCAATGATGTCTAGTGTCTGCTTTGGGCCGAGCTATTTTTTGAGCACTGCGCTCATTGCGATGACAACTTTTGTGTCCGTTTTTCTGCTGACGCAACGGTTTTTTTCTGCTGCACAAATCCTTCCGAGAAACGCGCCTAGATTGCACTCGATCAGGGGGTGAAGTCGCGAAGACATTCTAGTTTTCCGTCGCCGTACATCATGTCGCACATCTACTCTGAATCCACCCTTCCATCCTCGGCAACGCCAGAGCAACTCAAGCTATACAGCTGGCTTCCAAACGAACCCTGGCGAGCAGCGGTGTTCTTACTGCACGGCTTTCGAGCACATACGCGCTACAACTTCCTGCGCAATGATGTAAATGGCGCCCGTCGCACCTATGGCGAAGGTACAACGCCCCAAGATACCTCTCTGGTGCGAGAGCTTAACCTACGCAACATCGCTGTGTTCGGCCATGATCATGTAGGCCACGGGCAATCGACCGGATTACGTGCTTACTTTCCGTCGTTTCAGACACTCGTGGACGACGTGCTCAGCCACGTGAAGCACATCGACGCGCAGCATGAGCTTTCCACAAAGAAGATGCCCGTATTCTTGATTGGGCATTCAATGGGTGGAACGCTATGCATACTCGCCGCCCAAGAAGCGCCCCATCTCTTCACCGGCGTCGCACTATCGTCCGCAGCCACAGAGCCGCCTGCAAGCATGTTTGGGTTGAAGGGAAGGATAAACTACTCGCTCTCCGGTATAACAAGCGCCTTGATCCCCAAAATGGAGTTGGTGCAGCTGCCAAAGTCCATCGACCCCGAACAACAAGCGCTGTTCGACGGCGACGAACTCAACTGCAAAGTGGGCATTCGAGCACGAGTCGGGAGGGAATTTCTCAACACGTACTCACATATAAGCCAAAACGCAGACAAGTTCAATACGCCGTTCTTGTCCGTTTCTGGAGAACACGATACGCTGGTGAACCCCTTGGCTGCGAAGCGTTTCTACGACAAGGCGCCAAGTACAGACAAAACCTTGCACACAGCAGTCGGGAGATGGCACAATCTCTTTGCAGAAAAAGGTAAGGAGGACATGTGGAATTTGTTTACAGAGTGGGTTGACCAAAGAATCAAGTAAACAGCTTCTCCTTTCGTGTTGTTCAGCGCAAAGTAGTAACAAGTGCTCTCAACAGTACCACGGCTTCCTGAACACAAAGTGCACATGTTTCTAGAAGCTGGATGGGACCCTTTCACTGAAGAAATAACTGTTTCGAAGAAGTGCCGACGGTGTCCTGCAACTCAGACAGCCCACTCATGGCGGGTGAAAGCTGCACATTGCTTACCACTCATATACCCTTCGTGCTTCGCATGTTCAGCTCTCTGTTTTATGGTGTTACATAGGAAGGTAAACAGGGAAAAGGTAGCGTGACTGTACTAACATCTGCGGCAACTACTCTTAAGCTTACCCAACATAAACATGTAAAAGACTTGAGACGTTACCAAAAAAAAAATAGTGAACAGGTTCAAGCTACTGCTTTAGTTGCATCTGGCCTACGTTGCTATGTATGTTCAAAAAAGAAAAGTAATCAACTAGAACTCGTCTTAATCTACTTCAGAAATCTCAACATCTTCACCTCCAGTTGCAGCACCACCGTCGCCGGCGCCACCCATTCCTCCCATGCCACCCATGCCTCCTGGCATACCAGCTCCATCACCACTCTGATACATCTTGGTGATGATTGGTGTGGCGACAGCCTCGACAGATTTTTGCTTCTCGTCATATTCTTCCTTCTCGGCACTCTCATTGTCCTCCATCCACTTCAGTACCTCGGCAACCTTGTCCTCAATAGCCTTCTTATCCTCCTCACTGATCTTGTCCTTCACCTTGTCCTCGCCGACAGTGTTGCGGAGAGTGTAACAGTAGTTTTCGAGGGAGTTGCGGGCTTCGATCTTAGCCTTGGCGGCCTCGTCCTCAGCCTTGTACTTCTCGGCATCTTGAACCATCTTCTCGATCTGTTCCTTGCTCAGTCGACCCTTGTCGTTGGTGATGGTAATCTTGTTCTTCTTACCAGTACTCTTGTCCTCAGCACTGACGTTCAGAATACCGTTAGCATCGATATCAAAGGTGACTTCGATCTGCGGAACACCACGAGGTGCGGGGGGAATACCGGAAAGTTCGAACTTGCCGAGCAGGTTATTGTCCTTGGTGCGAGTACGTTCACCTTCGTACACCTGAATGAGCACGCCCGGTTGGTTGTCGGCGTAGGTGGAGAAGATCTGCTGCTTCTTGGTCGGAATGGTGGTGTTTCGCTTGATGAGAACCGTCATGACAGCACCGGCAGTCTCAATACCAAGCGACAAGGGAGTGACGTCAAGGAGAAGCAAGTCCTGGGTCTTTTCCGAAGTGTCACCAGCAAGAATGGCAGCCTGGACAGCAGCTCCGTATGCCACAGCCTCGTCCGGGTTGATGTTCTTGCAAAGTTCCTTGCCGTTGAAGAAGTCCACAAGGAGGCTCTGCACCTTGGGGATACGAGTAGATCCACCGACCAACACAATGTCGTCGACATCAGCCTTCGGGATCTTGGAGTCACGAAGCACCTTTTCCACTGGCTCCAGAGTACCCCTGAACAAATCCATACAGAGTTCCTCGAACTTAGCACGAGTGACGGATGAGTAGAAGTCAGTTCCTTCGTAGAGAGAGTCAATCTCGATGGTGGCCTGTGTGGCCGCGGACAACTGGCGCTTGGCACGCTCGCACTGGGTGCGGAGACGGCGAACGGAACGAGCGTTTCCAGAGATGTCCTTCTTGTACTTTCTCTTAAACTCGTTCATGAAGTGGTTGACCATACGGTTGTCAAAGTCCTCACCCCCAAGGTGAGTGTCACCAGCAGTAGCCTTCACTTCAAAGATACCGTCTTCAATGGTGAGGAGGGAGACATCGAAAGTTCCACCTCCCAAATCAAAAATGAGAACATTCCTCTCACGAGCAGTGTGTCCACCCGCCTTGCGATCCAAGCCGTAGGCAATGGCAGCGGCAGTAGGCTCGTTGATGATACGGGAGACATTGATACCAGCAATGGTGCCAGCGTCCTTGGTGGCCAGACGTTGAGAGTCATTGAAGTAGGCCGGGACAGTGACGACGGCGGACTTAATTTGCTTTCCAAGGTAAGATTCGGCGACGTCCTTCATCTTGGTGAGAACCATGGCTGAGATTTCTTCCGGGGAGAAGCTCTTCTGGTCGCCCTTGTAGGTGACCTGAACGTAGGGCTTGTCGCCATCCTTCTGGATGACCTTGAAGGAGAAGTGCTTGATGTCGGACTGGACGGAGGCGTCGGAGAAGCGACGGCCGATGAGACGCTTGGCGTCGAAGACGGTGTTGTAAGGGTTGATGGCGACTTGGTTCTTGGCGGCGTCTCCGATAAGACGCTCACTGTCTGTGAAGGCGACGTAGGACGGGGTGGTTCTGTTTCCCTGGTCGTTTGCGATGATTTCGACGCGGTCGTTTTGCCACACGCCGACGCACGAGTAGGTGGTACCGAGATCGATACCGATGGAGGGGCCGCCTGCTGCGTTACTCATGATGCAGATAGTACAGGAAGGAAGAAGTGAGGGGATGGTTAAGTTGCGGAAAGGAGGGAGGGATCGAAGTTAGCGGGCGGGGAAGTGGTGTGGGGGAGGGGGGTGAAGAGAGAGCGGGGAAAAGCAGATGGTTTATATAGGGGCGAAACGAGAAGGGACGAGACGGCGGATCACGTGGGCGATGGCGGCCAGCGGCGCCATTTGGGCGCGTTTGGCAGTCGGAACAGTCTAGACGGAAACGACGCGCGCCAGCGGCTGTTCCACGTGTACGGCCAAGTGCGAGCACGTCCACGCCGACGGCGCTCGCCGTCGAAGTCTCTCGAACATTCGCGATGGCGTGCACCATTGGCGATTCGCTCGAACAGTGGCGCCATTATGTGCAACACCCAAAGCGGCGTGCATGCGCCAAAACGCGGCGCAATTTTTCAAAAAGCGCGGCTGGTATAGATACATATAAGCACTAACCTTCTCTTAATTTACTTCTTTATGTGCTCGATCAAAGAGGTTCTAATAAATATATGATTGCTTCAGGGCACATTAAAATGGTTGTGGCTTAGTGTATTAGGTATATTTTTAAATCAGAAAAATATGGTGTATGTGTGCGTTGTCATAGCGGTCTCTGCCATGGTTCACACCGCACTTGTGGCCTAGCGCTTTTGGTTATCACAGAGTCAGTGGCGCAGTAGCACTTGAAGTCGACTACCCTTGTAGCTACCAGACACAGTCACAATATGATGATACTACAAGCAAAAGCCAGCGCTTTTCGCTGCACTATGCGCCTTGCAATGTTCATTCTTGCTGATACACGTGTGTACGTGTTGCTCAACTATTTCAACACGGAAAGCCGTGTGACGTCACGCGCGCCCGCCACGCGCACAGCACGCACAGCCGTAATATGTGCGCACATTTCCCCCCCCCCCCCCCCCCGCCCCAACAGCTGGCCACGTGGCGGCGCATGCTGCCGCACGCTGACCGCTCACGCGCGCGCACCAACGCCCGTCATCGCTCCGCCCGCTGCTCCGCGCCCCCCTCCCCCGTACGCTACTTCACCACCACACCGCTCCTCTCTCTCCCCTCCCTCCCTCCCTCCCTCCCTCCCTCCCTCCCCCCCTCCCCCCCTCACTCCCTCCCTCGCCAACATGGTCGACATCTCCGCCGCCGCCTCCGATTTCTCCGCCTCCGCAAAGTCCGCCCTCACCATCGACTCCTCCACCGATGACGCCAACGCCCTCAACATCGGCATCATCGGCTGCGGCCGTATCGGTCAATGCCACGCCCGCAGCATCTGCACCCGAATCCCCAACGCAAAGCTCGTCTGCGTCTCGGATGTCTTCGAGTCCGCCGCCCTCAAGCTGGCCAAGACCTACCAAGTGCCCATGGCCTGCACCGATCCGCTCGATCTCATCAACAGCCCCGCCGTCCACGCCATCATCGTCTGCTCGCCCACAGATACCCACGCCGACATCATCAAAGCCGCCGCTGCTGCAGGGAAGCACATCTTCTGTGAGAAGCCCGTCGACAAGAACCTTCACATCATCGCCGACCTCAACAACACCCTGGCCCAACACCCGGTCAAGTTCTTCCTCGGCTTCCAGAGGCGCTTTGACAGCCACTTTCGTCGCGCAAAGGCCGCCGTTCAATCGGGCGCTATCGGCAAGCCCATCAAGCTCCACCTCACCTCGCGAGACCCCGCCCCGCCCCCGGTTGGCTACCTCAAGCAGTCGGGTGGACTCTTTCTGGACATGTCCAGCCACGACTTTGACATGGCTCGCTTCTTAACTGGCTCCAACGTTGCCTCCATCTCCGCCGTCGGCATGGCCGACAACCCGGAAATAGCCGCCATCGATGACCTGGACCACACCCTTGTCACTGCCACTTTTGAAAATGGATGCATCGTTACCATTGATAACTCCCGTGCTTCCTCGCTGGGCTACGACCAACGTGCCGAGTTCTTCGGCACAGCGGGAAGCGTCAATGTGGGAAATGTCCACCCCAATACCTGCCACTTCACTGATAAGGACGGCTACCACTCTGAGAACCCGCTCAATTTCTTCATGGAGAGGTATGCGGAGGCATACGTCGAGGAAATGAAAGCGTTCGTCGACGTGGTCCTCAATGATACCCCAGTCCCTTGCGGTATCGAAGATGGTAGGCTAACTGTTCTGTACGCCGCTATGGCTAACTTGAGTATTAAGGAGAAGAGAGCTGTTCACATTGGTGAATTTGAAAAGTCTACTGATGGAGAGCTTTCCGCCCGTTATTAGCCATTGCAGTTCATCAATCTTTGCATCTGCTTCTTGCTTGTTTTTATGCGCGCTTGTGCAGATGCCAATAAACACAATTTTCATGTAGCTCTTGTGCACGAATGATGCACACTTTCGTGCTCAACATTCATTCATTTCAGCCCCCCGTGTGGTGTGTTTCATGTGCATGTGCTGCCTTTGGGAATGCTTTTGATCTGTAGTTAGTTCGTTGCTGTGTGCAGCATTTCTCATCGATATCGATTTGGTTTGTTCTGCACTGTCGTACTTAGCTCTTTGCTTGTCTTTGGGTTTCCTCGCTGTCGGTGCTTCGTGGTGCGTTCTTTACGCTCCATCACTTCTGCATTCCGCGCCAACCCCCGCAGACGTGTCCACTCAAACAGCGTTCTACATATTCGTACTCTGTTTCACGCAAAACTGTCATTTTCCGAGCGGCTCGGTACTCATGTGTGGATACGGATTCGTAACGAATGCACAAACTGGTGTGGACGGTGGACGATGGACGTCGTGTGATAGTGCGGACAACCTGTAACGAGAAGAGGGTAAGGGTTTAAACAAACCTAGTCGAATTCTATCCACTCAGCACAAGAATCCTGGTTTATTACAATTGTTCAGCTGTACAGCACGATTAATTGATGGCTGAAGTTCAGCTGCGCAAGCTGCAATTGACACAAAGACTTGTGGACAGCATTTATGTACCCTTCCTTACAAAGAGATGTCATGCGCACCGCGCTGCTAATTCCGAATACGCGGTACGGCTGCGTAGGCTAGTTGAAAGGCCGAAGGATATCGTAATGACCTTTTGTTCAGCACGCATGTCATAGCCATTCGATGTAAGAGATAAGCCCTTTCTACTCTGCAAAACGGGCAAACGGATTACAGCAATCCAGTTAAAAGGGTACTTTGCGGTGAAACCCTTTGAAGAATAATCTGACAGCTAGAATCAGCAGCTGTCTTCGGTGGTCGCATCTTGAGCGACCCCAAGATTTCCGACAAGGGACGAATACGACACTGTCCATTTCTTGACGTAGAAAGCGCCTTAAATTAAGGGTGGAAACAATCTGATGGGAAGGTGATGGGTGGGCGTAGCAGCACATTTGCAATTGATGGGATCTCCTTGATGAGATTTTCCATCGAACTGCAATCCCAGTAGAAAAAGTGCAATCCCCATCCCCATCACGTTGCTGAACCGTAATCCCAATACCCATCACCATTATGTAAGATATTATCAAAGCTACCGTGACTTACTGCACCACCGTTCCCTCCTTTCTAACAGCCTCGAAGGCCTGTTGCACAACTTCGACATCTTAAAACACGGCATTAACGCGCAAAAACAAAATAGATTCAAACAACTGAGGGCTTGTTCTCATCCGATTGTCCGACAGAACACTACCAGCCATTGACCACAGACGTTCCACCTCAGCCACAAACCCCAGAAACGGTGAACAATAGACAGGCCTAACGTAAAAGAAGAACTTGATGAGCTTTTATATGGTTATAAAAGGTTACACACAGCTCTTGAGCTGCTGGGTTTTCGATAAGCATCTCTGAAGAGATAGAGATTGTCAACGGTAGAGTTTTTATGAGTTTACAGTTCTTTGTATATCGATATATTCAACGTAGTCTAACGACTACATTTGATTTCAAATTGATGGGTGCAATCTTTGCAATCTGATGGGGGTACAAGCCGATCCGCCTTCACGAGGTGTACCCGTCTTCCTTCCGCCAAGGAAGGAAGCGAAATGGACAGGCGATTGGGTCTCTCACGGAGACCAACAGCTTTTCAGCCATCAAAAAATAAAAAGGACATGGTCAGAAAAGCTGTTGGTGTATCTAGAGAGAGAGGGGTTGTTCTCAATGTATAGGGATAACCCCTACCGTAGTCTTGGAATTAGAGACGCGAGCTCATATAAACACACACACACAATCTGATGGGTTGATGGGTCTGTTCACACCCCATCGAATTGCAATCTTTGAAATGTTTTGCAATCCCGGATTGCAATCTTTGGGATTGCCATCAATTGCAATCCCATCGATGGAAACCCAACCCTGCCCTTAATGACGTTAACCCTTAATACTGTTGCGTCCCAAGATGGCGAACAATTTCGAACTTCCGGGGTGAGGTGTACTGGTCTCCCCAGTCCTTCATTTGTGACTGGCCAAGTCTTCAAACGTAGCCACTCACTCATCCCAGTCCTTGGGCACCATAAAGCTCGCAACTGATGACGGGTTCTGAGGAGAGCTCTTCAATTCCATGCAACGAACGCACCGTGAACAACGAGAGAGGCGACGAGAAAGTACCGAAACGTTGTCGGGGAACTTTAGATCCCAAGCTTGAATAAAGAAAGTCCTACCGTCGTTGTACATCATACAATCTTTTGGGATTTCGAGGATTTGAAAGGAAAGCAGCAAGAACGTTGCACTATAGCTCTTTAAGTACGTATACAATACAAATGACACTTCTACCCATAATGCAATTAAGCATTGAGGGCCCATAATAAACAACAACAACAATACAAATGAGGCAGTAACTCGCGCTTGTACAGCTATTCTTGGTTTCCGTCACACTATTGCTTTGAAAGCGAGTAAGGGGCTCTTATCTCTCCCAAACACTCCAGCGGGCACGTGCATCTCGCCTTCACGTGGTCTGCCTAACTCCGATCCCTCGTCACCGGGGCGGGGCGAACTGAGAACGCAGACAGATCTCCAACGGAGACCAAGGACGGATGAAGAAACATTCAGCGTTCTATCTTTCACTGCCGTGTTTTATTTGAGCGCTAGATACCAAAGGTAGTCACTGACTAATAACGATTTCCAGAGTAAGCTCCAACGGAGCCCCTTCTGATCCTAAGGCTAATATCTCCAAAGCAACCTCTGGTCAGCGATCGTCCCTAATCTTGGCTCGACCGGTAATTGGATCCTCTGAAATTGTATTAATCCTATCCCAGCGAGCTTTTCCTCCGCAATTTCTTTTATCGTGGACCTGTTTTTCCTAATCGCAGTCCTTGCCGCCCAGACTAGTATACGACAACATTCGCGCCTCATCGCTCACACACATGTTTCTTTGGCTGCCCCGTCCCAAGAAGAGCGCAGCCAAGAGACATGTCTTACGCTCCGGCCTTGTTGCAAGACTTTCACATAACAGAGTATACTCCTTCTTTTCGTACTCAGTTGTGGAACTTGTTCGTAAGCGGGATGTCTCAAAACGACGAGGCTGCTAAAGATGACGGTATGCGAAGAGCGATTTCGACCTTGATCGACAATGCGAGACTTGAAGTCGCCCGAGTAGGTAGCTTGAGTTGCCCCAAGAATGGAGGTAAGACGTTCCTTGCCCTTGATCGTAGCAAACAGGTTATTGGAATGCTAGCTGTAAAAAGATCCGAAGAAGACATCAGAGATCGTTCCGTCGAGCTAAGGCGAATTTCAGTTGCCCATCAATGGCGTCGGAGGGGCGTATGTCGCGCCCTTGTTGATCATGCAGTTGAATATATCAAAGCTACCTTTGATTCCCAGTGGATGCACTTGGTCACATATAGTTCAATGGGTCCAGCATTGTGCACTTACAAGAGTCTTGGATTTAAGGCACAAGGTGACGATAGCAGCGATGGGCCTCTTCGGCTCGTTAAACTTGTGAGGAAGATATAGGCAAGAAGCTAAAGCAGCACTTGAGTGCTACTCGTGGAAAGCGTTAGGAGTGAAAAGGCGGAAAGGTAACAGATGAGAATGAACAGTTCCAGCCACATCGGGGCTGGAGTCGTAAGATCAGTTGTTGTTGTTTGTGTGCGGAGGAAGCCCAATTCCTACGTCGACGTGCAAACTCTCGAAGAAGGTAGTCTCGGCCGCGAAGGCCAAGTTCTCGAAGCAGACTCAGTTGCGGATCCATTTTGCAGTCTCGTCATCCGCGTCAGCAGAAAGGTCGACCCACTACGGCGGGCGGATCAATGCATAATGCCCAAAGCGGGGCCACTGACGATTTCCGCGTGATCTCTCAGCGCAGTAGCAACCTATCAAGAAGCGCTTTCGCTTCAACCGACTTCGGTTGGACTAAAAAACGACATCGCACGACTTGTTTGCTCTATGCGGAAACCACCAACAATTGGTTTGGTAGGATTCCGTTTTATACGAATCGCGAATTGCTTGGCAGCTTAGCGGGGCCGCATCTTAGCTGGTTTGGACAGATTATGAACGACGTTTTCAGCGACTTCGATATCTTTCGCTGCGGCGATGAATACTGACACTACCCTTGGTAGTTTGGTTTTCATCATGGAAATATATATTCTCTTCGGGTATTCCCTTCGGTCTATACCTTCGAGTATCCCTACTGAGGGGCATCAGATAGATGGGGCATCAGGTTAGATGCTTATGATGCCACCAGTCACCGGACAACTCCGTGATTCTGGAAACTCCAACGGGGTTGGGGTGAAATGTGTTATTGTTGGAAGGGTTGGGTTGGGATTTCTCGTTGTACTACAACAGTAATGAACACAGAGTTCGGCAGTCCTTCTCACCTCACTGTCAGAAAACCTGAGTATCACCATAACTGCTGTGATGTACTGGGCACCTCTTTGCTCACAAGTGAAACAGGCAAATCATGCCTACCTGACTGCTTGGCGTGCACCCACAGGCTGTCGGAAGAATCTAAGACATCTGCTCTTACTGAGACGTAACTTTTAAGGTCATGATTGGCCCCGTCCCGGAGACCAACTCCTTTCGGTCACTAAAATATCATTCATTTGCATCCTCTACTAGAACGATATTATTCTACCGAACGTACAAGGGTAGATAGAGATATACATAGTGTCCTTATAGTCACACAACATTGCTTTGTTGCGATAGGCCACGTCATGCGTCCATAGAATGCTGAGCCTCTCAGACAGTGTGAGGCGCTACCAAGGGTAATCATTCCCCAGGTGAAATGCCATCGTTCAAGTTCGCTGGCACCGCAACATCGATCATCTTGGGATAAGACAGCTTCAGATTGGTCATTATTTCTTGGAATTCCGCTAATGTCTTTTCTTTGCCCAAACGCGGATTGAAATCGAGCTCTTCTGCGATTGTAGAACAAGTTATGCCGTTGTAATCATGACCAGGATACACAATAGTGTTGTGAGGCAACTTGAAGAGCTTCTCACGAATACTGGAAAACAAGGTATCTGAACTTCCCTCCTGGAAGTCTGTGCGTCCACAGCCCCGTATCAGAAGAGCATCTCCGGTGAAAACAATACCCGGTTCATTTTGGATGGGTGAAGTTAAGTAGTAGGAGACACACCCAGCCGTATGTCCCGGTGTTTCAATCACTTTCAAAGAGTAGTTGGGACCAATCTCGATCGAGTCGTTTTCCTTCACCAGAACATCTGCTTTGCCACGAGAAGCTTTGCTCATGACTGACTTCACTGAGGGAATCCTCTTCTTGATAATGCCCGAGGCAGAGATGTGGTCAGCGTGGGCATGTGTGTTGATGACGTAAACTAGCTGGAGCCCACACTCACTGATGACTCGAAGGTCGCGATCCACCAAGGTGTCAACTGGATCAATGAGTACTGCATGCTTGGAGTAAGAGTCTGCTAGAAGGTACGTGTACGTGCACGAGGTGCGGTCGAATAACTGGCGCAGAAACATGAATGTAGGGTGCTGTGACATCGGTCGGAAACGTTTGCTGCGCCGAGACGCGGACAAGCTTGTTGAATATGACAGAGAAACAGTTCTCCTTAACAGTGGCGGCCTGACGAAGGCTCTGCCAAGAGCGGCCGTATGTTGCATTTCTGCGTAGCATCACATGGCTGGAGGAAACAGGCAATCATTTTGGACCATCGAGGAGGAACGATGGCTGTATTGTGTAGAGCTTTGGCGTGTGCGTCTAACACGCTAATGAACGTGCGGTGTGGCAGGTCAAGCTATCTGTGAGATGCAGCGTTTGTACCATTCGTATCTAAATTACGACACTCTGTGCCTGCTGGCAGCTGGACACACAAAACCCTTCGAAATGCAGCTTGCTGGTCTATTTGGGAGTGGCTGATATCATGTGCTTGCGTAGAAAGGGCAACGCTCTAACCGTTTACCCTTCCTCCCGATCGCTCTAGAGGCGCGGCAAAGTCTCGCCGCCAAACTCGTCAAACGTCGAATCGTTTGCTGTCCTGAGCACAACGGAGACCTAGAGATACATCGCTCCCACCCTGCGTTTCGGATAATGGGAATGCATGAAGCAGCCAAGAGAAAGCATATCGCCGAACTTTTGGAGCGGTGTGCCCTTCGCCAGAAGCTTCTGCCCAGTGTCTAAATGCGAAAGGAAGTGTGTCTACCCTTGCAGCTGTTGAAGACGCATGAATTCAGCGAAGATTTGGCTAATCCCTCCGGGATTGCTAACCCTTTAACTGTGCGGCGATTGTACTAAATAATACTGTATGTAGTATTTTTGTATTGCGTCCTGACTGGCACTTCTTCTCATCTTGCTAGATAGAAGCTATCATGATCTGCTCCAACCAATTGGTTATCTCATCTGAGAGCAGGGCTTCACCTTTCCGGGTAATAAGAAGCGTGATGGAGCACTGGAGAGAACTGATACCTTGAGATTTCGTCATTTCTCCCATTCGAGTAGCGCATTTTCCGCCAGTAATATTCCATTTCCACACACTACCTTGTTAACCCCCTGGAAACCGTTGGTAACTAGAATACTATTTAAGAGGCAAACTAGAACACGATCATCGTATCAAAAGAAACAGACATATGTACAGCATTGTGCTGCAAGATGTGTGTGTGGGTGTGTGTGTTTATACGAGCTCGTGTCTCTAATTCCAACACTTAGGGGCCCTTCGTTTGAAAGAGTCCCTCTCTCTTTCGACAAAACAACGTTTCTGGCAATGTTTTTACTACTGATTCGGCGTCAGAACCTTCTCTCGGAGAGGTGGAAGTTCTCTACGTTGGGACGCCGCTCTTCGGCGGGTTCTAAGAACGAAATGGTCTACACTATTTAGTATGTTGAGCCCACATCCGAGCGGGCATAAACATTTCCTGTTGCGGATAAACTACAAGCAGGGTTGTGTTGGGACGTGACCGGCAAATATTTGCGCCAAGGCAGTATGTGCTCTTCTTAGAGTCACCAGATTTAGCTGTACGATGCACAGATGGTGCGGTTCTTTTGTGTTATCCTTTGCAGGCCGCAGCTCTGAGCGATCTTTATTGGGTTTGGTATACTGGCGGATGCTGGTAAAAACCAGGACACCCAGACCGCGGTAAACACGTGCGCTCAAGAAGCATATTGAGGCTCAAGTAAGGTCCGTGATTTGGGCTGGTGGGAATTCAACAAGGGCAAACCAAGAAATGGTGGGCTAGGAGCGAGGAAGGTGGCTTGGTTTTCGGGACCAAGAAATAGCGCCCAGAAACAGACATCTATGAACCCGTCGCGGCGCCCGGCTCGAAACCTATCAGTCGCAGCCTCGTGCCCCGACAAATCCACATCTTCGGGCCTCGAAAATCCTCGCACCATGCTTTCAGCATTACGTGATTTCCTAGCATGGCTCAGTTCCTGCTATGCTGGACTCACTGATCATTTAGGCGTCCTCAGGCGGTCATGGAAAGGGAGCGCTTTCGCGGCAGGTGTTCATTGACCTTGCCAAGTCCAATGCTTGACAAATCAAAAATCCCCAACTCCGAACAAGGATCAATTGTTTATGATTAACACGTAATCAAAGCGTGCCAAATGGTACAGCCCTCCATTTTCGCATTATATCGCGCGAAGTGGGAGATAGGAATTGGTTTCGTGGCCGATAAGCTCTTGGTGGTCATACGATGGCTTTTTGTTTTCTATCTAACCCATGTTCTACAGAAGGTCAACTCATTCTCAGGCCCCATAGCTGTTCTGTGCTCTTCGCCTTTCCACGAGCACTACTGAACTAACCTGGGTTCCATCTCAGGGCTGCAGTTCCTTCTTCACCCAGTAACTGGACTTTTCCTCAATGAAGACCGCAGCACGCCTGTTTTCGACACTAGTAGTTCTTCTCCTGACAGCTCGCATATCGTATGGATTTGACCTTGAAACGACCACTCGTTCTTCCTCCGGTTCGTGCCAGACCCTATATGAATCGATGAGGGAGGCATTTTACGCACAGGTTGATCTCATTCGACGAGGTTTACCGGTTCGCGTGGTACAATCGGAATATGTGTATGCTGCAAACTTTCTTGCGCACTACGACTCGTACTTTCAGTATAGAAATCTCAACACCACATGCGTCTATTCGTATCTCTGGTACCATCTCTTTGATTACAGTAATCGAGCACATTGGGCTCTGAAGTACTTACAGTCGATGAGGGGATGGAAGCCGGAAATCAATTTTCTCAACTTCACCCAATATGAGTCTTTGCCACCCATGGCCCAGACTGAACAAGATGTTGTGGATGGTCTATGGCACACTATCGATTTAAAACTACTGAGCACGCCAAGAGGACAATATGGGTACGATGATCTACCTTTTCCAAACAATGTGGGGGTTCTTTATGATCCAGGCCAAGAATTAGCATGTTCGGAGTACAACAAATTCGGATCTGTGACTGGAGACCATGCTCGCCCCGCTACTGATGTGTACATTCATCTAGCAATGTGTTCAATCCAGATGTATCAGGCTGGCGCCAACCGGGATGCGATTAAGCAAATGTTGAGTCACTTCGCCGCGTATGCATTCGATGGCGTTCGATGCACAGGAGATGAACAGGCAGATCTCAAGATTCCTGAGATTCTGTTCCAGAATTACTCAAGAAACATTGGCTACATATACTCTAGTATTCCGAACAAGACCACAGGTGACCCCGTCAATCTTCCTCAGTTCACTAAGGATGCGTTTCAGTCCATTTTTGCGGATGAAATACAATCACTGACGTCGTACAACTCTTGGGGCTATCCTGAGTATGCCAAGCTTGTTGGTAGAAATTCTATACCTGCGATTGTTGATTCTATTGACACCCTTCTAGACAATCAAAACTTCGATACACTCATGCAAAGCCCTGGTTCGTCATGGTCGGGCACACCAATGAATACAGCGTCGGGTTCCACCAGCACCACCACTAGCGGGAGCTCGAGTGATGATGACGATGAGTTGGACGAAGTTGATGATTTCATCGTTCTAGATCGCACCGCAACGTGTTCTAACGGATATACATGGCTTTCTCGGGAGATACAGGTGCAGGACGATTTAGAACATTGTTGTGCGACGGTGTGTGATACTTTTGCCATGCTAATAACGTCAGTAGACCCTTTTCCTCATGAAGAATGCTGCTATCGATGCAATGAGAGTCATGGATGTCCAAGTGGACTTACGGAGCAAGACATCTTCGATAATGATAACTCGTTCATCATTGTACCAGAGTACGGGGATCAGTCGCAGCAAACTGTAACCATGGTTGATATATAGATGGTATGGGCACAACATGCTCATATAGCAACCGTCACCAGTTTTGTACGCCCGCCATCGCAAGCATTTTAAGAAGTAAAGTAACTATGATGCGCACGTTGCTGTGCATGTTGCTAGGACAAATAGTCGCGTGACAAACTGAAAGGGTTAGCCTTTTACCTTATGCCTGTGCACAACTGCAATCCTTGTTAATCCAGGTTTCTAGGCGAACGGCAGGAGGATCTAGTATCCAAGTTCTTTTCTCATTCCGACGTGCTCTTTTTTGACATACCTTAGAACTGTGACATTTTGAGTTGTTCTACAATCGGTGCGGCTATGTTTTAGGGGTAAGGGGGTAAAGGGTCAACCCTTTGCCTGACTTTCCCTCGCAGGCCATCTGAAGAGCGAACAATTGGGAAAGCTTAACACCCTCTCTTGTCAATTCTTTCAACCCAACTGAAATACGAAGGATGTGATCATACCTCAAGGTAGAAGTGACGAAGCGGTGCATTGATTCTGGCTTGTTACGAAGTGCCCCTCTGCTGACGTCCTCAAACTGATATGGAGAGTGAATAAGCGTAAGAAGAGGAAGGCAAGCACAGTAGCGAAATGGGTACGACGTTTGGACTCCTTGCAGCAGCATGAATATTGTTTGGCGCTGTCTTGGTCTAGTACTTTGTGAGTCACGACGTAACCCTTTACTAGACCAATTTACGAATCGTGACCGCAAGACGGCTGGAGCAGATGCACGAGAGGAAATGCTGAACTGCATGTGTGTGTGTTTACGGGCACGTGCCTCTAATTCCGAGGCAGCGGTATCAAATTTCTAGTACAAGGCTAATCATCTATTCGTGAAAAGGCCGCCGTCTAACTGCACGTACGCAGTCGGCCACGAGCCTGTTGTCAGAGGAAGATCCAGCCGCCGTTTCCCTGAAGTTTTCCCTCGAAGGTAGAGCTCCAAAGGAGCCTCTGGACGGGGGTTTTCCACGGTTTTCTCGGAGGACTACGCTTGGGTCGGATGATGATACAAGCTACGCGCCAGTTCGTTTGTCTGATCTCGCCGATGATATGGGGATTGGACGAAGGGACGTCGTCAATGGTTTCTATGGCGGGCGACTTGGTACATATGAAGCGCCTTGTCGTGGTGTGCCCCTTAACCAACGATCTCTAGAGGGTGAATGAAGAGGTGCAGATAAGAAGGCGATAATCGTCGGAAACGAAACGCTTCAGCGGTTGAAGACACCTATAGGACCTAATGCTTTCTTCGTATCTAGGTTGTCAGGGTTCTTGGCAAACCCCCGCGTTACGAGGAATTAATGCATGCGTGTTCGTAAAAGCGTGAGAGAGAAAACCATCTATTCGACGGCTAAATTCCCCTAATAGACACAATCGCACATCCATTTGGCTTCCTCATCCGGCATAGCTTCATAGTCTTTTGTAGCCTTTTCGGAAGGTCGGCACACCTCGACGGGCGGAACTGCATGTGCCCAAAACTACATGTGGCCCATAGCTGTAGTTGACTTCAGTTGTGAGAAAGAGGGAAGCAATTTTAGGACGTTGTTCCGTCTTCCGGGAGTAGGAGCACGACCTTCGGTGTTCGGAGCAAGCAGCAGTCACCAGCAGCAAAATGACGGAGACGTAGATTGTTAGTACGGCTCTCCCCCTTTCAAGCCTTCTCACCGCGTCGGAACTATGCGTTTAGAAGAGATTTTGAGCTACGAGAGTAACGACGGATCATAGCTGAGCCCAACTGGGGCATCGTTCTTTGGTTCGCCTACGGTGAAAAAGATATCGACGTATTGATCGAAATGGTACTCTGTTCAGAAACTTCGGCTTATCTGCGGAGTCTGAAAAAGCTGCCGGTAGTGACGTCAGTTAAGTGTCGCGGCTGATCACATAACTGGCTCAAGGAACTCTTCGTGAACGAACTACGCAATGATGATCCTCAAATGTATGGCCTTGTATCACTCAGCGATCGCAGACGACTATCAGAGGTACCGTAAGAACCTGGCTGTCAGCTCTAACTCTTGTTTACCATAATTTCGTCACTCTTCTCCACTTGGGTTTCTATATACAAGTAACGTCGGCTTGCGTGAACTAGCTGAGGTATGGTCTTCTACATGTTAACACAAATTGACCCAATAGATGGTACTGTGAAATCGTTTCTTCTTCTCTTCAGCAGTACTCTACAGCCACCTTCTGCTCAACCACAACATGTGACAAAAATGCCTCCATTAGCTCCCTTTGGTCCTCAAGTGTGCTACAACTTGATTACGCGCACTTCGCTTAACAGGGCCAACATTGGTGTCGCGATTCCCATTAAGGTCTTCAAAAGTCATCCGGGGCGAAATTAAGACCTCCGTGGTGATGCTTTGGCTCCGGCTCCCGCTTATCCCTGTCGTGGTGTGCGTGGGAGTCGTGGTGCCTGTGACGACTGTGTTCGTCGGCATGATGCGTATCGCCGTGCCCTTCCTGCGGTTTAGAGTCTCCTGCATGCTGTTCATGTGCGTCGTGGGAGTTGGTGTGGTGCTCATCGACATGGTGTTCTCGATCATGATGCTGGTCTGAGTTTCTGTCCGCAGCATGTTGTTCGCCTGCGTGGTGCTCCCCAGCATGATGCTCGCCCGCGTGGTGCTCCCCAGCGTGATGTTCGCCAGCGTGATGCTCGCCAGCGTGATGTTCGCCAGCGTGGTGTTCGCCAGCGTGGTGCTCCCCAGCGTGGTGTTCGCCAGCGTGGTGCTCGCCAGCGTGGTGCTCGCCAGCGTGGTGCTCGCCAGCGTGGTGCTCACCAGCGTGGTGCTCGCCAGCGTGATCTTCGCCAGCGTGATGTTCGCCAGTGTGATGCTCGCCAGCGTGGTGCTCGCCAGCGTGGTGCTCGCCAGCGTAGTGCTCTCCGTCATGATGTCCATCCTCATGGTAATGATCGTCATAATGATGGTCGTATTCATGATCATGATCATATTGATGATCATCATGTTCATGGTGAGAATAACCGTGATGGTGGTCCTCATGCAAGTCGTGATGCTCACCAGAATCGTGATCGTAGTCGTGGTCGTAGTGGTAATGGCCATGTTCATCATGATATCCATGTTCATAGTGGTGTTCCGAATGCGGAAGATCATCCGAATGTTGATGGATATGCTGTTCGCCCTCATATCGGGTAGTGGGATGATCGTCTGTGGCCTTGTCTTCAACGACATGATGTTGCAAGTCGTCTACTTTCGGGGGTTGATGAGGTTGATGATGGTTGTTATAGTAGTTTTCATAGTGGTCCTTAATCTGTTGATCGACGAAGTGATGTTTGTCTTCGTCATGAGCAGGTTCGTAGTGTTCGTCTTGCACTTGAGGATGATCGTCGTAGTAGTTGTGGTAATCGTGATGCTCATCATGATACTCTGGAATATCGTGTTCCCAGTGTTCTTCGTGGGGATGGTCATAGTGTTCATCGCGCCAGTCGAGCGAGCGTGCGCGGTTAGAGCGCTTGCTAAAGTGGTCGCCGACGTCCCTGTGCAGCGAAAGCGGCGGTTCCAAACCTGTAAGTTGTTGGTTTGCGGAAAAGAGTGAGAGGGAGTAGAAACCGAACAAGAGTAGAACAAAGGCAGCTACAGCGACGACCAGAGCGTTGTAAGAATCGTCTGACAATTTGCGACGTTGTGCATGTACATTGACACCGGGCAGCTGATACTGCTTCTCTGTGGAGAACTTGAGCGCGCGACTGCGTAGAGTGGAGGCCATGATGAAGCGCAGAGTGGAAGAGGAAGGGTGGGTACAGGGACTGTGTGGTGAAGGTGGACGGTGGTGGCACGCAGATTGATAAGAAAGGGGTTTGAAAGGAGGGGAAAACTGGGGTGGCGCAAGGGCCGTGGACGACGATTCGGGTTGGGGCGGAAGCAGTGAATTGGAGAGCGCGCTCTCTCTCTCTCTCTCTCTCTCTCTCTCGCTGTCTCTGCTGCTGCCGCTGCGACGTGTGCGGAGAGCAGCGCTTTCTTTTATCTACCGAACGTATCTGCAATGCATCAAAACGAAAAATAGAAGGCGCCTTAAATGCAGCAGCACATGCGCTGCTGCCTGTTAAACACTTGTAAATCGTGGCCGTGCGGCCTCGCCGTTGGTCGAGCGCGGACGCTTGGCGCTTTGTAATTCGACGTGCTGTTGCGAGACACTTTTTGAGTGACGTGGAGTCATCGTCAGCACTGGCACCTCACAAAAACTTCTCTCCGCTTGGTAGCGGCAGTGCCCGATTTTACGCGAGACCTGCTGTTGGAGGAAGCATGGATCAATCAAGGTCCAAGTTATTAACGCCACAAGAGTAACCACAACATTTTTGTCTTGTTACATAGTATTGCTAACGGCTGGTAGCAGTGCTAACCTTAACCCTTTAACCCTGTTACTCATGATTATCACTACTCGCTCAATCACTGGTCCTTCTACGAAGCATCATCAGCTCCATTCACAAATATGCTGGCAACAAATGTGCAGCACTCCCAACGGTTGCACGCACCTCGCGCTCTCGTTCAAGCAAAGCTGATGTTATTATTGAAAGCTAAAAACGACCCTTCGGTCACCCCGTCATTGAATCCATACCATCTCTCAGTCAACCACACACCGCACGTGCAGATAACTTGATCTCACTTCGCCACCAGAAAGAAGCTCGTTTTGAACTTGTGAGGCCCTGAACAAGACCAAGGGTAGTCTGTTTGGCATTTAGTAAGGAAAAACGGAGAGTGACCTGCACCTGTGCGAGTAGAATACAATGAACTAGATAATCCTACGCAGGTCCTGTGATTTCTCGTCAGGCACACATCTGAAGAGCATGGAGATCAGGTTTGTCCATATATTTCTGAAGCATGTTATTGTTGCCTCAACTTCTACCACAGGTATCGTATTAGGGATCCATGGGGTATATGCGTGGTACCACGCCCTTCGTGCTTACCGTCCGTACCATCTTTGCTCTGAGTCCCACACTTCCACTAACATATGTGGATAACTACCTGTGTGTGTGTGTGTTTACGGGCACCTGACTCTAATTCCGAGGCAGCGGTATTGACTTTCTAGAAGTAGAAGGCTCATCATCTATTCGACGGCTAAATTCCCCTAATAGACCCATTCGCATATCCATTTGTCTTCCTCACCCGGCGTAACTTCATAGTCTTTTGATAGCTACCTATTCTGTATACTTCTTGAACCCCCTCCGTTGACTCCTCCCTTGCATTCGTCTATCAAAAGATGTACTCGACTTGCGCATTTGTCCGACTAGTACTAGTCGTTCTTATTAGCGTTATGTGTCCCGCTTTCCTGCAGTCTACCCAAGAGCACGCTCAATCGGGCACTGTACCAAGGTGGCTTGTATTCGGAATGTTCGAGACCTGTGAAAAGAAGCAGTGCAAGGTGCTCAAAGCCATTGCCAACAAGAGAGAGGCCAATAAAGATATTGCATTTGTGTGTCTAGACAAGTCAGCCCCCCCGGAAGCGTTGAACCCCCTGGAGCTGGTTTTCTTTGAGATTCATATGTTTGAACGAGAAGTTTCGATTGGTGCCTACTCGATCGAACATGATAGGCAATATGAACTACCCGCAGACTTCAATTTCTCAGAGGAAAATCTTGAAGCCTGGGTTGACGATCTCATCGCTGGTCAGATCAAGCCGGCAATCAAATCTGAGGCAATTCCAGAGGAAAATGACGGACCTGTGTACGTCGTGGTGGCCGATTCTTGGAGTGATATCGTGGAGGACAAGACGAAGGATGTGGTGATTGCACAGCTGTCAAAGATTCCTGGACATTCCGTGCATAGTAATAAGTTCGATTCGGTCTACTACGAGGTTGCATGGGAGTTGCGACGACCTGGCATTGAGCATGTGAAACTTGCGATGATAGAGGCGAACGCAAACGATGTGCCGGATGAGTACAGAGCTCACCTGCTTCCTACGGTTCATTTCTTTAAGGCTGGAGAGGAACAGAAGGGAGTCAAATATGACGGTTATCGCAGCAAGAGAAGCATTATCGAATGGATTAAGAAGCATACGTCGATAAAGTTTGACTTCGACACAAGCTCGCTGGGTGAAGATGACCAACTCGGATTCGAGGAGGAGGGATACGATATGCGTGGGTTTTGGCATCGCAGCGTTACACTTAGTCCCTCCGTTGGTGATAATAAGGACGAATTGTAGTTCTATATAGTGAGCGTTCTGGTCACGAAGGGATAAAAGGCATAGCACAGATTAAGGGTTAAGTTAATGCTCAACTCTTATACGGTTTGTGAATTCATCAAGGGCCCCTGTTATACTTGCTGATGACTAGTTTGAGCATTAAGCGTTGAGGTATCTTCGGTATCTTCGTATACAGATTGTGCTGTGCAGCTGCTGGTTGAACGGGCAGCTTAAGTTTCATGACGTGATTTGATTTGGCGCCCGAGGAAGACGTAACGAACTGAAGCTAAACTCTATGATCAGATCTTGCATCGGATTCTTATTTGGCTTCATCCACTCTTCTTCTTATTGCAAGTGTCATAGTTCTGAGTCGCTGCCAGTTGTACAATGTACCCACAACCGCAGTATCTCGGCAACAAAAGGCGCAGCGATAAGGGCAAGAGTATAGGGCGAAAGCGTAAGCGTAAGCGTTGAGACGAAGTCTCTCAGCAAAAGCACCCTCACCAGTAAATACTCATGGTCTAGAGACCTTCACGGTTCAAATTCCGCCCGTTCGCGGCGGAGATGATGTGTCGAAAACAATCAACAAGGCAAATGCCTTTCCCGTGCCCAGCGCATTGTTGAACGCAACGCCAGAAGAGATTCACGAACTCTACGGTAGACGACAACGGTATCCGCCGGCAAACAGCTGCTTGAAGTGGCCCTCCTCATGATAATCAACTTGTGTCAATCAACTCATCACCCAATCAAACGCGTGTATGCAGTCCCGGCTTCGCCAGCATTACAGTCCGAGAGCGCACGAACCGATCGTTGTCACGAGTAATTTCACCAAAATGGCAATCTTTTTTGAACCAATTGCTGACATAGCCCCTTTCATAAATGTCTATCGCTCTCTGTATTACGATCCGAACGCTGTGATCCGCCCTTCATCTCCTCCACTTGAACTTCTTTCTCAAGCCTCAGCGAATCCTTCACTTCCCACATCCGTTCCATCAACCAAACAATGTACACCGCCCGCGCATTTGTTGCTGCGGTCTTCGCGGTCTTTTTTGCCGCAGTATCAGCTGATGATGTTCTCAAACTCACCAAGGACAACTTTGACGATGTGATCGCAAAGGAGCCGCTCGTTTTCATCAAGTTCTTCGCACCATGGTGCGGACATTGCAAATCCATGGCCGAGGACTTCAAGAACGTCGCGACTGAAATGAAAGGTAAAGCTGTGCTGGCTGATGTTGACGCCACCACGGAAGAAGAGCTGGCCAAGAAGTACAACATTGAGGGCTTCCCAACCCTCAAGCTCTTCTCCGACGGTGTGGAACTTACGGACTACAATGGAGCAAGAGACAAGGACTCTATGATCAAATTCATTGAACGCGCTACTCTTCCACCCTTCCACTCCCCGGCCGATGCTGACGCATACAAGAAGATTGTGACCGACAATTCTGAAAAGCATCTTCTGGTCTCTGCAGGGCTTGAAGGGCAGGCTCTCAGCATGTTCAAGAAGGCAACTTTCGGCGTTCGCGACGTCATGCCAGATGCATTTGAGTTCATTGTAGCTGACGATGCGTCTGCCGTTGATATCGAATCGTTTTCAAAGGGTGATGTGTACATGCTCCGACTCGAATCGGATGGATCTCGTCGCACTATCAAGTACGATGAAGCTGCCGCTGAGAGCATTGAGAAGTTCGTCAAGACAGCTGCGCTTCCAGTATTCCAAGAATTCACTCAGGAGAACGCTGAGTTGTACACTGACTTGAGTATGCCGCTTGTGGTTGGATTCTACAAGAACTGTGAAGATAAACAGTGTAAGGTGCTCGAAACTGTTGCCCGCAAGAAGCCGGACAATGGAAAGGCTGTGTTTGCGTGGGTGGATTCCATGGAACTGGTTAGCTTCCAAGACTACGTTGGTTTGAAGGACGCAGAAGTACCGATTTGCGCCTATTCGTTCGAGCATGATGCGCGATACTTACTGCCTGCAGACTTCAACTTCTCAGAGGAAACTCTTGAAGCGTGGGTTGACGATCTCATCGCTGGTAAGATCAAGCCGGCAATCAAATCTGAGGCAGTTCCAGAGGAAAATGATGGACCTGTGTATGTGGTTGTGGGTGATTCCTGGAGCGATATTGTTGAGGACAAGACGAAGGATGTGATGGTTGCTCAGGTGGCTGAATGGTGCGGACATTGTGCCAAGTTGAAGCCGGTCTACAAGAAGGTTGCAACCGAGCTGCAAAAGGCAGGCATTGAGCATGTGAAGCTTGCGATGATGGAGGCGACCGAAAACGATGCACCTGACGAGTTCAAGGCTCGCGGGTTCCCTACAATCCACTTCTTCAAGGCTGGAGAAGAACAGACGGGAATTGAATTTGATGGCGATCGTAGCTCAAAGGGTATCATCGAATGGATTAAGGAACATACTTCGAAGAAATTCGAGTTCGACACAAGCTCTTTGGGCGAAGACCCCGAGCCAGAAGAGGAGGAAGAAGAATTCCCTGAAGAGGAAGGTGAATTCGATGAGGAAGGTGAACTCGGTGAAGGGGAGGGTGATGCGGATTTGGAAAAGGAGGAGTTGTAGAGGGATAGAGTTCGGATTCGGCAGTCATGAACATACGGCATTTCGCGGTATAGGGGATGGCACGTTTTGGTACGTATTACAGCTGTGAAGGAATCCCTTAGGTGATGGCTATGCTGAAATATGAAAAACGCAGAGTCATTTATTGTCGAGGCAAAGCCTTGCTCGTTATTTAAAGATGTCATTGCTGCTGGCCGCTGCACTCTGCTGCCACGCCTATTAATCCTTGTAAGGCTACATCTTCATCCTACAAGTGCGGAGATCTGCGGCGTGGCGGAGGCGCTGCAGCACGAGAGAACGCCGTCCGTAGCTGTACTACGCGCGGACCGCCGTTGCCATTCCATGGGTTGCGCTTCGTCTAAACAGTCTCGCCGTTCGTCGGAGAGGGAGTCGCCGCAGTGGGACGGCCATATCCGCCCCGTGCGCGCGTGGAAACTCGAGCGCCCTATCTCTACAGAGCACCTTGCCCGTCTTCGTAATGAGTTCTGGGAGACTCGTGTCGAGGGTCGCCCTGAGATGTGGCAAGCACTTCGTTTCGCCGCCGAGTCACAATCCGTAAGTTCACATCCCCCTACCCCTCACCGGGTACTAACTCGCTGCACTTGCGTTCGACATAAGTTACGTTTTCTGACTCAAGTATTGTTCGGTAGGACGAGTTAAGGGATGAAACTCTTAAGGCAGCTGGAATGCGTCCGGCGAATAGACGATATACTATGCAAACTATGTTTGATGAACGCGGTGCTTTGTATGCAATTCCTATGTATGCGTTGGTGGATCCGACCAATCTAGATGAGCAGCCGTCCTATGAAGAGTTTAAAGATGCTGCGAGAGCGGTTGCCGATTACGTTGAAGCGCACGACAAGTCTCGACGAACGCCGCGTTCATTGTAATTCAAGTTCAAGTCGTAACGCCCTTTTTTTCGACCTCTTCCTTCTCCTAAGGTTTGCGAGGTAGCCGTTATACTGCTTTCGGAAACGCTCATGAATGAGTTGCGTTTCTTTTGAGACGGGTTTACGCCCGTTTGATACTCTTCAACTTGGGCTGCTCACCTACGGATTAGCGCTTGTGTGCGCCCTCAGCAGAGGCACCTATTGGTTCATCAGGCTGATGTCATCTTTCCCACTGAACCCTTCTGCGATGCAGTTCGCGATAAGTTTGTAGTTAATTAATATGCCCCTGTTCGCGTTTTCCTGCTAACCAACAGCTTTTCTCTTTGTGTAAACTAGAATGATGTAATTCGTACTCCTATCACCGGTTCTGGCGTTTGAGAGAGTGCGTTAAAGCACTGACGGGCTTGCATTCTTGGGAATATCTCAGACCACATCGTGACCTCCAGTGCATGATATCTGACTTCCTACAAGCCTGAAGTAGTCTACTGTATACTGCTAAAGCTAGGGCAGTGAGCACTTGTCCAGATTTTAACTGCCTGGCTGCATGGCGTACAACCGTTGGTAGCCTTCTACCCCAACCATGATGCGTTTCCCCAATCACTGAACAGTGCGTGTAGAAGATTGCCGAAAGAGTACATCTGCTCTTTTCACAAGCCAAGGATAGATAGCGGTCTATCCACGGTATCTGCAGCGCAGATGTAACTTGGTAGAAAGCTAGCCTTCTGTATCTCCACCACGGCGAATCCTATGCTTGAGGCATAGAACAATATGATGAGTAAAGGCCGCCATGGGTAACTGATCTTGAGACCGTAAAATAGTGTGAAGAACCATATCACATAGCCAATACCAAGGGTAGATTGCTAGCCACACCCTGTTCAATTGCTATTAGCCCTTAACGAAAAGCAGCACTGTCAACGGGTTTACCTCCGTGACGACTCTCATATTCTGTTATGCCGTAGTGAACGCTCCATTCTCTACACTCGCCATCATGACCGATTGAAGATGCTTCGAATCAAGAATCACGCGTTGCGTACAGCTCGAATCATGAAACTTCGTTGAATCGCTCTCCAATGGCGCAGTGTTGCACACGGCGCACGTCACGCAGAACACACCACGCCATACTCAACAGCACAACTCTTTTCCCAGTGTAACATTACAGCCCGTCGTCTCTTCTACCCTTGTCATCCCTTCGTCAGCGCGGATTGCAAGATTTGGAAGCCACTTAACCGTCTAATTTACCTGAGTCAACGAACAACTGATCTCTCCTCTGGAGTCATGCCATCAACTATTAATTGTCGCACGATATCGAACCTAACTTGCACAACGGAGCTTCACGTTACATATCGCCTCCTAACGAGGGATTTCGAATTCAGCCTTCTCATCCTTCACGGTGAACAGACACTGCCGGTTGAGAGGTTTGATTAGAAGGGAAGGAGCCCA
The DNA here is from genome assembly GCA_003194525.1 of Gracilariopsis chorda. Taxonomy (NCBI): domain Eukaryota; phylum Rhodophyta; class Florideophyceae; order Gracilariales; family Gracilariaceae; genus Gracilariopsis; species Gracilariopsis chorda. Next base: position 65,829 of record NBIV01000250.1, read on the forward strand.
CCATGGTCTTCAAATGGTGCGGTGCTCTCACCATCCAGAATTCTGTACTTAACCAGCCATAGCGCGTCGTCATTACGTTCGTGCCCCCACTACTCAATCGCATCCCGGAGCACCTGTCAGGGGTTGTCAAAAGTGTAGACCTTTCCGTCCAGTTTAGCTTTGACTTGCGCATACAACAATGGTGCGGACGCTCTTTCAACGAAAGGCTTTCATAGTTTTTGTAGCATCACTATTTGGGGTGCTCCATGCAACCGAATCAACAGAGCGCGCCACTCTGGGCTCCAAGACTCTGGCACATATGAGGAAAGCAGTGGAATATCTCAGTGCCAAGGAGAAGAATGACGTCAAGACGAATTCCGCTCCATGGAACCTCCACTTTTTGAAGGTCATGGTTGACAAAGCTGGAAATGCTGACAAGGTGAACGCGACCGAACATTTCCAGTCCCCGGAGCCTGTTATCGAGGAATCTACCACGGATGAGCTGAACCAGAACATGACAACTGGTAAATCTCAGTCACCAGTGAAACCTGGATCAGAAGAGGATTTTGTGATGATCGGAGAGTCCAAGATCCCAGCAAACAAGGTGGCAGCAGTTGGGGATGTTGATGGCAATGGTGTCGAAGACTTCATTGTGAGAAACCCTGCCTCAAACTACAACAGAGGTACTATTCGTTTGTACCTGATGGCCAAGGACAACAAGTTCTTGTACACCCGGGATCTTGTGCCCGGAAAGTATGGATTCAATAGTGACAGCTTGAAACCAGGTGATCGATTCGGTGCCTCCGTGTTGAAGATTTCCAACGATTCTCCCAACTTTTCGTTTATTGCTGTGACAGCGCCGGGTGACCGCATGGTACCAGGTAAGAAAGGAGCTTTCTATGTCCTTCAGCTATCGGACAAGGGCAACGTGCTCAACAACGTCAAACTGTCTGCCAGCACAATTGAAAAGATCGCCTCTCAACAGAGCAGTGGCAGAGAAGTGGATTCAGTAACGATTCCAGAGCTGAAAGAATCTTCTCTATCAAAGAGAATCGTGGACATTTTGAGCAACAAGACGTCAATGCTACTCGTTCGCAAGGAAGGTCAAATCAAGGGTGCGTATGTGATCTCCTCGAATGATGACCAGATGCTACTGAAGCACCTCGAAAAACAGATGACACCGAGAAATAAACTGGAGACCATGCGATTGCTATCACCGGCCGTGCGACCAGCCTTGTCGAGCTCATGCTTCTTCAATGATACCCACTGTGCTTGCGGATCAAAGTCCCCTACAGTAGGATCAAATGATTGCACACAAGTGGTCGGAACGGATCAATCAACAGGGAGAACACTGTGCCAGAAGCGCGACTGCCAGGCGTCGTTCCAGTGCTCTTGCGATGGAACATCGCTCTGCCAGCGTGCCGAACGTACCATGACGTCGTACATAACAGAAGGTCCCGCACCCGGTGGAATGATGTATTGCAGCCCTCAACAAAGAACGATTACGGAGAATGTTGTGATCCCTGGAGCAAGTGTACCAGTTGTGGTGGACATTAATGATCTTCCGCCGTTCAACGCAACGCATTGTAGATGCACCCCGAAACAAGCTATCGTCGGAAGTTCAACTTGTCTGGACTTTCTCCGCACAGAGAGTTCAATCGCAATTGTATGCTCGGTGCGAGAGTGCCGAATTGGATCTTCGGAGCACGTGTGCGACGCGTTTGGGGATTCGTACTGTGAACGTACGTTTGCTGATAAGATTCATTACGTGAATAATGGAGACAGACTGAATGAACCGGGAACGGTGTACTGTCATAGGGAGTCGTATCAGTCTGAGGTGCTGGTGAAGGTGTTGTAGGGGGCTGTTTGTGCGACCTAGTGAGCATTCTACAAACGCGCTACGCTGTGTCGCGAAGAAAAACTGCAAACTGGATTTGAGACATAAAATGTGTGAGATGACGGTCAAAATGAGCGAGCGCATACGGAAATGAATAAGTAACAAAAGATACACTTCGGATGCAGTGTGAAGCGCAAGACCACGAAGTAGTTGTGCGTCGTCTAGAGAAGAAGTCAAAGGCAAACGAGCAGATAAAACGCAGAACAAGATATCAATAAAACCAACGCTGAAGGAAAGTTGTAGCAAATTCAAAACAAGAACAAGCAGACACATACACACACACAAAACCACAAAGTGAGAGGGAGTAGTGTTTACCAGGCGCAAGCTCGCAAAGGATCAACACGCAGTATTAAAGAATAGCTCAAGGGCTGTTGGCAGGGTTATACGGTTTGGGCGGGCCGGGAAGTTTAGACGGCTTATGTTTCGGGAATCGACCAAACGGGCATGGCGGAGCCGGTTTGTCAGTACGTCCACCAATGGGCTTGACGGTGCCCTTAGGGGCAGGCGACGACGGGGAGGAGGGTGTAGACGGTTCGGCAACAGCTGTGGAAGAACGTCCGTTTCCGTTGACAACGCCGACGAAACCACCGCTCGGTAGCCACGACTTGAGTTGCAACGGCTTGTTGGATGCGAGAAGATTCGCTGCCGCGCCCAGTGTGACGACGGTGAGTGAGGATGCTGCGGCGTTGATTGCTGGAGCGGCCATTGTTAAGCTCGGGGGTGAAGGGCTGTGTGTTACGAATCGACTGCGGCGGAGACGGCGAGAGTATGATCGGTACTGGAATGTGCAGTGTAGTAGGAGCGAAGTGCGGCCTGTGGGATGGACGGTTGACTCGGCGCCATGAACGGCTGCTGTGGGCCGCGCGGAGGCGGTCGAGCTCCTTCAGAGGGGGCGAGATCGACCAATGTCATCCACACACGCCCTCCACGTGCAGCGAGCAAAAAAGCTTACAGACCGCGTTCGATTACAAAAAACGAGCAATGTCGTCGTCATCATCGTCGTCGTCGTCGTCGTCAACACCATCAGCATCATCGTGTTGTTCGACTTGGTGGCGGTGATCGGCGTGAGCGGCGGTAAGGTCGCTCTGAGAGTGGTCATCGTGCTCACTCATATCAGCGAAATCGCTATCCGACATGACGTCTTCATCCTGTTCAGATGCATGGTCAAGCATAGCATCATCGTCGTCGTCGTCGTCATGCGCGTCTTGAAGAGGGCTGTTACCATTATGTTGATTCAGTGCAGAAGGGTTGATACACGCTCCCATAGGAAGCGGAGCATCGTGATGAAGCGCCTGTTTTCGACGTGTGTACAGTGCGTTTTCCAGTTGAGTGACGATGTGTTCGGTGAGATTGGCGTCGTCGTCTTGCGGCAGCCACTGTTGTTGTACGAGATTCGGAAGCGCGAGGGGAATCCACGTGCCCATTGCGGAGGGCGGCGGCAGCTAAAGATTGGGTGCTGTGATCACGCTGGATTTACGAAGGGAAGGTAGAAAGATGCACAAAGGGTGTCGTCGAAGAAGCTGTTTGATACAATATAACGGGTGCCATGTCATTTTGAACACGCCATCCAAAAGCGGGGACACAAGTTCCACGTGTAGTTACTTGGTGTGTTTTGGTTGCTTATGATACACATAGACGGAGGTCTTGCGGATAGTGATGCGAATCGCGGACACATTTCGACAACGCGTTATCTCGTCATAGCCCTTTGGATGCAAGATGAAAGAGGGAGAGCACGTCAGTCCAGTGAGTGAATGAGCGAATTGACGATGCTCTGCAACGTACCTCTACAAGCGGTTGATAATCATCGTATACTTGTTGAGTGCTGGTGAGTGGTACGAGTTGAAGCGTTCCGTGCGCATGACGCTGAATGGCTAGCGCAAGCTCGCAGGAGTGTTGCATCGCAGCGCCCATGGCGTGTAGCACGATGGGCCTGGAAGACGTTTGCAACAAGCGTTTTACGCGCTTGTTTAGCGGGGCAAACTTTGTTGACCGCGATACATGGATGGAGCGTGCGTTTGGAGGGTGAGCGTTCGGTAGCCTTGTAACGACGCGATCTGCGCTTGAGGGGGCGTTTTGACGTTAGCGTTCGATGAAGGCGGGAGGTCTCGATGCGGTATGAAACGTACATTTTGTGGGGTCGTTGGTTGGGTGTGGAAGAGGAAGAGCGGAAGGCTGTTGTGGTGGTGTTGCTGAAGTCGGTGCGCTGTCGGCGGCGCTTTGTGTGACTCTTTTACGCTTTGGTGCCATGCGTACGAAGAAGTGTGAAGAGCAAATGTGAGAGACTATGCGCACGACGGCGACTGCAGGAAGGTTGTGTTGCAAGTAGCGGAGGGCAAAGTACGTGTGTGGAAATATTTTTATTGACAATTAACAAGTTGTGTACAGCTAAGGCGTAAATGGACATGAAGAGGCGAGGTTTGCAACGTTTGCGTAACCGAGAAAATTTCCGACCCGTCCGCCCCGGGCTCTATCTAGTACGGCGAGTGAGACGTGTTGCGAGTCGAAGAAGACTTTTGACGCGGTTGACGCGCGGCGGGAGACCATGCGCTGGAGGTGGCTAGGTGACGGGGCACCGTAGAGCCGCGAGAAGAGCTCTGTCGTGAAGACCTCTGTCTTGACGCCTTCTTCGAAGACTTGGTCGACGTGTACGGCAACGCTTCGCTGCTTTGATAGTCTGCACTGGCGCTGGCTGCAGGGGACGGCGCGCCTTGCGGTGGTGCTGCGGCGGCGGCGGCGGCGGCGGCAGCAGCAGCAGCAGCAGCAGAGGCAGCGGCGGCGTTATTCCTGTCGCGCATGCGACGCTCTTGAGTTACGTCCTGCCCGCGGAAGAAGTTTGTTGGGTCCACGGGGTAGGCGTGCGTGTTTGCGGCGGGTATGATGGCGGTCTTTTCCGGGTCGCAGGTGGGACGTGGATACACATTTGGGCGCGCCTTGGGGTCGCGCGGTTGAGCGAACGTCGTTGGCATGGGAACATAAGGCGAATCTTGTGTCGGAAAGTCTGTAACGGGCTGAACGTTGGGATCCATTGTATGCTGGCTGGCTTGCTTACGCGGCGCGGCGGTTGCGGAGGTTGGCGGCGCGTGGGGGGGGGGGCGCTGCGGGGGGGCCCGCTGCGCGGTTTTATATGCATATGGGCCGCAAAAAAAATTGGGCGCGCGCCTGCTCCCCCTCCGCCGCGTTAGCTGCACGCGCGTTTTGGTGCACGTCATGAGGCCAGCGAGTGCGCGCTGTGCCTTCACGTGCGCCGCGAGCAAATCCACCGCGACCGAAACGTACATAGTACAGCCCTCCGCCAAGCGGGCGTGCCGCTTCCATTGCGGTGGCACACGCCGTCTTCTTCCCCAACTTCTCCCTCCTCCCCCTCCCCTCCTCCCCCTCCCCTCCTCCCCCTCCCCCCTCCCCCTCCCCCCCCCCCCCTCCTTTCGTCCTGACTGCTGTGCTCCTTTCATCTACTCACTGTCGCCTGCAATTGCGCAACTGCCGCCGGTGCCCATACCCCCACAAGTAGCCACGCTTTGTAACGCGCCTCCTACCCTCCTCTTCTTCCGCGCCATCGTCTCCCGGACACTTGTTTACACAAGCGCTTTCGATCCCCGCCGCTCACTCGCATTTCACCGGTAGAAAGCCCTGCTAACCCTCCTCCCCACCGATCGTCAATCCCGCTTCTGGATGCATGCTTGTCATATCTTTCATGTTTCAACCCACGCTGCCCTTGCCAGCCCCGCTACATCCAGCATACCCTTTTTTCGTTCCCACTCCCGACCATATCATCATACATCGTACAGCCAGCGCCACAACCACTCGATCTCATCCACCGTGCATCCGCCCTGTCTTTCTTCGCTCTCCTTGAACCATTTGAAACAAGTCCCCTCTGTAACTCCCTGTCCACTCAATAAGTTTCATTGTCAGCCTTTGGAACACGTCGCACTTCCAAAGGAGAGCACATCGCTTTGCACTCCAAACGCGTCCCCCCCCCCCCCCCCCCCCCCCCCCGGTTTAGCTCTCATTTGCATGTAGCGCAACTGCCCCGAGAATACATCATACACTCATATATTCTGCAGCATCATGTACACCAACGAAAGCGCGAGTTTTGTCTGTAACTTGACCCAACTATTCTTTCCCCAGGAAACGTCCACAGAAACCACCCTCGCACGGCACATTCATAACGGTTTCCGAAAGCAGTTTTGTGCCATGCACCGTGTAGTGTATCAACACATCGCTTACTGTGTGAGACATGTTCATGTTTTGAAGCCTGTTAGTGCGGCAATAACGCAGTTCGTTTGATTACGTTCTGCTTTCACGACACTAACGGCCTCAACGACGTAGCGAAACACTGCTAGTGCCATGGCTGCTTTTCATTGTCTTTATGCCCACCATTTGCGCTGTACTAATTGTTGCTCCCTGTCTTTTGCCTGTGAGCCCCGTCTCAACTTCAGCTTACGTCTCTCTCTCTCTCTGTTTACGAACGAGTAACATCAATTCTATGTTAGCCCGGGGGTTTGCTAAGGACCCCTACAACCTATAACGCGTTCTTCGTACGATAGCTATTAGCTACAACCCGGAGTCGTGCTACACACACTGGGTTACTACTATACTAAGAATGCATTAGGTGTCTAGGCGTGTTCAACCGCAGAATCGTTTCGTTTCCGAGGACTGTTGCCTTCTTCATTCCACCATTTCATTCAACCTCTAGAGGTCCTCGGGTAAGGGGCACACCACGACAAGGCGATTCGCATGTACCACGTTGGCCGCCAAGAAACCATTGACGACATCCTTTCCGCCCAATCCTCATTTCAGCGGCAAGATCGGGGGTAAGAACCGGCGCGTAACCTGCTGCGGCGTCTGATCCAAGTGTAGATCCTCCGAGAAAACCCTGGAAAAAACCCCGGTCCAGAGGCTCCTTTGGAGCTCTTCCTTCGAGGGAAAAATTCAGGGAAACAGCGGCTGGATCTTCTTCCGGTAGCGGGCCCGTGACCGACTGCGTACGTGCAGTTACGCGGGTGACTTTTCAAGACTATTCACCCAGGTCCGCGAGGGCAACTGGCAAGCTGACCGGTTGCTTGGGCGAGTTTAACGACCTCCCGGGTCGGCAGCTTACGTCAGCACTTTCATGTCATAAGGTGCAGGGGCGGAACGCAACCGATTGCATTGCAATGGATTGCAATCGACTGCAATCCCAGCACTGCAATTTGGGCTTGCTCAAGTGCCAGAACATTGCAGTCTGATGGGCTCGTTCATGACAATCTTCCCCTCAGTTTGCTTAAGATTGCAATCGTGGGCCTGTATCAAATCGCCCTACATGTTGCTTCTACGAACTTGATAGCACTCACCTCTCGTACATAGTATGAAATTCATACTATGTACTAGAGGTTAATGACTTTTGCACTTTTGCGCATTCATACTATGAATGCGCAAAAGTGCAAAAGTTCTAGAGCAAGGGCTCTATTAATCTGACCGTGACGCATTGTACTTCACCACCTTAAACTATATTTCAACGATAACCATGTCAAGTTGTGTGAAAAGTTCTTGCTGTGACTTGTTCACAAAATGTGAATGCTCGTTGTTTTTGACGCTGATTTAGTTCAGAAAGCAAATAGCTTGGAGAAGGCAGATGGAAACTAAATGTAAGATAGAAGATTGGGCCATTGCGTCGATAATTGAATACTGCAATCAGGTTGCGATCAAGTGAAGTGATTGCAATTGGTTTGCAACGTAGGAATAGGATTGCAATCGTATGAAAGATTGCAACCTTGTACCGCAATCCCCTCTCCCTCGGATTGGTTCCGTCCATTATAAAGTTCCTACTGGAATTCATCCGCTCGCGTGATGTTTTCTACACGTTTCTGTCTCTTCTTGACGTCTTCTTCTTCTCATAGCCCTCGATGGATGCCATGCTAGCTCTCTTTGACTTGCGCACCTCAAGTGCCGTAGATTGGCAAGAAAACTCCTGCCCCTCAGTCTACTGCACCATGAACTATTCTAACCGTTGCGGTGTGCACAATCAGACAAACGCAAGTAAGTCAGTGACTTATTTTACTTAGAAGAACTTAGTATTACCATGTGGGCGATGACCTCGTCGAAACCAAAAACATACCCAACCAGAAATGTATCAGTAGCCCGTACTGGACTCTTGTACTCTACGATACACCTTTTGTTCATCTTTAGCAGCAAGTCGTTGTCCATCGTTCTGCGTATTATCATTTCTCTGGCAACTGCCCTTCATTTATGTTGTTGTTGTTGTTGTTGCTGTTGTTTGATGCTGTCGAACGAAGAAAAGCTCCAAGTTTGGCGTAGCGATTCTCTTAGAATCTAATCTCCGCCGCAAAGGCTGAATTCCTCAGAAGGGAGAACTATCTGTAGGATAGCTTTCGTGGTGTTAAACTAATTGGGTGCATCAGGCCACAATAAAGAAAGAAGAAGAAGAAGAAGAAGGCAAAACTCTGGAGGCAGACCCAGGTGCGGATCCAACTTGCTTTCTCCTTGTTCGCATTAGCAGAAAGGTTGGTCCACAACGGCAGGCGAATTGATGCATTGTGCTTAAGCAGGACCACTGGCAGTTCCCGCGTGATCCCTCAGCGAAGTACTAATCCCGCAAAAAGCAACTGCGCACCGCCGCTCTAGAGATGAACTACGACTGCTTCAAATTCAATCCTTTTCGTCTGGACGAGTTTAAGGATATCCCAGGTCTCCGACTGTCATTCAAATCCAACAGTTCGTTAGGCATATAATATCAAACCGCAAGCGAGTGAAACATCGCAGATCTCCTTGAAAGAGCAGGTCGAAGCAGGCCTGGGTCGATGTGCCGATTGATAATCTGGATGCTAAAGTAAGACTTGGGCACAAGCTAGTCCGCCTTCACGAGGTGTACCCGTCTTCCCTTGCGCCGAGTAGGGGAAGCGAAATGGACGAGCAATTGGGTCTCCAAGAGAGATCCAAGTAAGCCAAGTTTTTACAACTGCTAACAGATAGAGACGTTTTAGACTTCAGGAGTGCGAAGCCCGGCCGATGTGGTGCCGCCTCAGTTTTTAATCTCATATCGCAAAGCTACACCTCTTCGTTATGAAAGTCAAGATGCAATTTTGTGCGATTGCTGGGATAACGAAAAACAGATCAGCTATTCTTTTCTACGATGCTCAAGACCAACAGGGATTGGAGACAAGAATTCCTACCGTTATGCGAAAGGAAAGGTTGTGTGTGTGTGTGTGTGTGTGTGTGTGTGTGTTTATATGAGCTCGTGTCTCTAATTCCAAGACTACGGTAAGGGTTATATTGAGAAGAACTCCTTCTTCTTCTTTTTTATGGGCACACATTGCCTGATTACGGCATTGTGGTAGAATCTAACTCTACAGGGGAGCTTTTCTTCGTCTAGCATGCTAAACTCTATGTACGTAAAGCTCCTCGGAAAGAAAGATTTTCTCTGTCCCGTAGTACCAATCTCTATTCATGTCCCCGGAATGTAGCCGATGACTGCTGCTTGCTCTCACCTTGCAGCAGCCGTGTTGCGCTCACTAGCTACTATCTCGGAACATGGAAAGATTAGTACCAAGCTTCTACGGGAAGACCCGAGATCGGATCCATTTCGTTCTGACGCGACTCGCCTTTTCCATTCTTTTCTCTGCTATTCCTTCCCTTTCCACCAGAGGACGTCAGCTAAGGGGCACACCACGACAAGGCGGATTCCAATGTGCCTCGTTTTCGTCGTCTAGAAGCACTAACGACGTTCTACCCACCCTTTCCTCTTTACCCTTGGCGATTTCGGGTAGTTGAACCGACCTAACACACGTGCTTTTCTTCAATCCTGGCGCAAGTTCCGTAAAAACCCTGTAAAACCATTCAGATCCTTGTACGGGCGGGCCTGTTTTCTTCCATTATCCACGCGATGCTGAGATGCTGCGTGAGGTAAGACTGCCGCCTCAGTTTCCGTAGGAAACTCCTGACCCTTCCGGGAAAACTCAAGGAAAGGCTGGCAAGATCTTCCGGGAAGCGCGTGCGTCGTGCCTACCGTTTCGCACAGCTTAGCGGGGGCCTTTTCTGGACAGTGCCACCCAGGTCGCTTGGGGCCGTCGGTCTGCCGACTGCCTGGTCGCTTTTAGAGACATCCCAGGTCGACGAAGGCGACCAGTCCGCCGATCGCCTGGGCGAGTTTAATGACATCCCGGGTCGGTGAGCATGTCGTTTATCGATGCCTCTTCTTCTTCTTTATTGTGAGCGTGTACGTCTATTACTCGTACATCGTGAGGGTCACTACAAACCTCCAATACCTATACCGCTTTCTTTGTTATCGTAGCTACAAACTAAGAATTTCAGCCGTGTTAGGATCACTGAGCTACTTTATGATTAAGCAAAGAAAGCATTAGATCTCAAAGGTACTCTCGTCTGCGTGAGCATTTCGTCACCGATGATCATCGCCTTTCATCCCTTGTTCCCTAAATTTCTACCTCTCCTTCTCCCTCTCTATAGGCCATCGGCTAAGGGGCACACCACGACAAGGCGCTCTGCACGTACCACGTTGTGCAACCAGAAGATCATGATTGCGTTCTCTTCTCCCAATCCTCATATCGTCGGCGACATTGACAAAAAAGAATCAGCCTGCAACTGTTCAAGATCCATCAACCTGTCATGTCTCCGTTGGAGCTCATTCAGGATGGAGAAAAGTCAGGGAAACGGTGGTAGAGTCGTCTTCTGATGAAGAATTCCAAGCCTACCGCTGTCGCGCAGATAGTCGGGGGCCTTTTTGCGACATACCTCCCAGGTCCGCTACGGTGATCGACAACCCAAAGCGCCAGGCCATCGATCCCTGGTCGAGTTTAGCGACGCCCAAGTCCGGAGAGGCGGTCGGTGCGCCGATCGCCTATGCGAGTTTAACGACTTCCCGAGTCCGGGTCGGTGATCGGTGCGCGATCGCCGAGGCGAGTTTAACGACTTCCCGGGTAGCTTATCCATGCCCTAGGACAAATGCAGTCCGTAGAGAGTTGTTAGCTGGTCTCCCAAGGAAGTGTAAGGAAAGCATACAGCAATTAATCCGACATGAGCCATATAAGTTCTTGGCCTTCCTGACCAGAGAAAGCTTTTACTGAAAGCTCTCCTTCAGCTTAGTAATAGAAAGCTGTTGTCCACAATAAAGAAGAAGAAGAAGAGCCCACATCCGAGCCGGCAGAAACATTTCCTGTTGTGTAGAAACGCAGAGACTGGATGTAGCGTCGGAGCGTGGCCGGTAATTATTTGCAACAGGGCAGAATGCGCCTTCCTTAGAGTCACTACATTTAACAGACTCTGGGACTTCGCTTATTGTGCTCTATTATGGGCGGCAAGTGTCTAATTCACAAATATTACTCTCCCTCCAGAATTCCCTCTTTGCTCCGAAGGCAAAGTTCCCGACACACCAGTCTGAGGATGGGTAAGCAGAGAAAAGCAGGATCACACTTGGACTTCCAAAGTGGATTTGTAGATTTAGGACTGCGAATCTTAACGGCATGTCAAGTGTATCACAGCAGTCAAGGAAGATGTGGATCACTTTCTGTTCCGCTGTCCGCGAACTAACGGACCCCGTCGCAATGAACTCCCCGCGGCTAGAGAAAGAGAAGACAAATCGCTTGTAGAAATGATTAGAAAATGGCCATCAATGTTTTTGGCCTTCTTCAAGAGAGAGAACGACCTGTAATTAGATAGATCTCCTGTCGCTTCGAAATCAGGAGCGACGGACCACACTAAAGAAGAAGAAGAAGTGTATCACAAATGGGATGTGGATAAGAGGTAAGATTATGGGGATAACTCTGCGCCCTTTCATCCCCTAACTCCATGGTTTGATGACTATGGAGTAAGAATATTACGATGAGGAACTAACCCTCATTTTTTTCGTTGTTTATGGGCCGTATTCCTAATGCCAAGGGCGCGGTAATGTTTCGACATGGAGAAGCCTTCTCCATCGAGGGAGACCAGACCATTTCTGTAAACAATGCCATAAACTGTCACTTCGCTTTCACACTCTTCTGCAACACCAATGACGCAGCTCCACATACCCGCAAACACGTACACAACTGAGATAGACTTCTGCACAGAGTTGCGACGTTGTTTTCTCTTCAGTCAAAAATGAATGAATGAACAGTGGGCTTTTCCAGGAAAAGCCAGTCTGAGAGAGTGACAAAGTTGAAGCCAATGAGCTCCTTCCAAATGAAACCGCACTCGCTGAAAGTTTCTCAGTATGGAGTGGGTACGTCGACAGCAGTACAAAGCGACAAATCTTGATTTCTGCGTAAGTTACACAATAAATACTCCCATTTTATGAATACAAGCAGCAACCTAACATCTCAGTATCGCTCTCGCCATCAATCTCGCTTTTACGATGAACACCAACAGTGCCGTAACTAACAACTATTGCTCTTCCTAAGAGTTCAATATCCGCCACCAAGTCTAGTAGATACCGGACGTCATCAGCGCTGAAGTTGATGCTTCCCTTTCGCGAGTGTTTTCCGTTCTGACGAAGAGAGAAGTCTGTAACGGAACGCCATGGTTTGCAAACCGTACAAAATGGCCATGAAACTTCGGTTGAGGCATGACGATTTGTACGCTGGGGAGATAGGCCTACGTTTCTTTTCTGAAACAGACGTCAGTCGCCAAAAATTGGCACACTTAGAGGACATGGACAGGGCCCAAGGCCCTGTCCATGTCCTCTAAGTGTCCGTGTGTCTGTTTTTGGAAAGCCCCAGTGTTAACACGAAGCATGATGGCAGCACAGGCAACTTATATATCTGGGCTAGCAGACCTCTTCAATGACTTCGAAGCACTGTAAACATCCGGCCTATACTTGTATCCAATGCTAATCCACGTGACAAAAGACTTTCATGTGTCTTGCTTACGAGGGAAGACGGAACAAGTCCCCTGGAATTGTGCGTTATTGAGACTGTGACACCAGCACCTTTTGGTGGCGATTGTGACACCAATGATTTTTCCAGTGCGCCTCCTGAGCTCAGCAGGCTTCGGAAAAAGGGGTTTAACCCTTTACTCCGTACTCCGCACTCTTGTACTCCCACCAATGCAAAACCAGGCATGGCTAAATTTGAGATGACGAGTTAGCGGCAAGGGGAGCTTGTTTAACTGCAACGGTGCTGGGCTCCCCTCTTTTTCTTGCGATGTTCCGCACCCAGCGGTATCCACATTAGCAGGACAGCAGAAATGCGTCCGCAGGATTTACGGAAATGAATGCGATAGCCCTCTCTGTAAGTACGTTATGGGCAATTTGCCGTTCCCTTGGACATTCATATCGGGGTAGGTCATAATGCCGGCCAGCAATTGCTTTTGCGTTTTTCGATGTGAATTCTTACGCTGTAACTCTCAGCCATGTAGCACATGTTTCTGCCTTCGATATTATAATAAACATGTATTCTATTCTTTAGACAGGCTCAGAACCAAAACCACCGCGCTCTCTAGAACCTTTTCAGAGTCTCTCGTCTACTTTTCTTTCTATTTTTCGTAAGCGCGATTCGTGTGGCCACAGTACGAGGGCATCCGAGAAGCAGGAGCTAATCTATGCGTTTGTTCTTTATTTGCATCAGGATCAAGTATTCCCATAACTTGTCAGTTGTCTTCATCGCGCCCCACCTCATTTGACCGCACATCTAGAGAGAGAGAGGTTCTTCTCAATGTAATCCCTACCGTAGTCTTTGAATTAGAGACACGAGCTCATATAAACACACACACATCTTTGTAGAGAGGCAAACGTGCTTATCGAGATACGCAGGAGATTTCGACTGATTCCTGATATGCACTCGGATAACTCTTTCACAGAACAGTAAATCAAGCACTGGCAATGTCTTCACAAAGTGCTAATCACTTCCACACATTTGCGGCTTCTTTTACGTTTTCCGGACAAAGGCCATAGTTCCACTGAATCGGTCGAAGATGAAATAGTGTTTTCTTTTTGAAGAGCAGGACCTGCCTTGCTGAAATCTTCCTTTGAATTCGAGGATATATTCAAGAATCAAAGCAGTGTTTGTTGCTATCAAGCTAACAAGGAAAACTATGTGTACCATGTGGTAAGGGTTACCCGTGTATTCTATTCAGTTTTTCAAAGAACAGTATAGCTAAAACCGTGGACATGCGTTCGCTACACGCATCGCTTTTCTGTTCGCTCGGCTCACAAAAGGGTAAGTGCGCTCCTCTATGCACTATAAACTCCTGTTGACAGTGCATATCCGCTGTTGGGTGAGAGAAACTGCATTTCCTAAGTACACTCTTGCAGTTACCTCTTGCAGTTAACGCTACGAGTCTCTTGAAACGATATTTTGCACGTTGGAGGCATTCGACACATACCAACAATAGTTGTTTTCGTTTGTCTTTTTGTTGGTCTTGTTTCTCCAACTTGTCCACTGTTTGGTACCACGAACGAAATAAGTATTCTATAAGAGCCAGTTGAGCCGTGTACCGTTGGTACTTGGCGACAGAACCCTCTTAATTGCTAGAATAATTCGTGGCATTGAAAAGCTCTTAGTCAGCATGAAGTGCTAATAGACGTACGCACCATGGTCCCGTTGAGTTTGTACCAGTATCTCGTGCTTCGTGCAGGCGGTAAGTCTCCGTCATTTCTGCTCTATGCATGGTAGACGGCGGTGCAAAGATCTCAATTTGTTATACGTTTGTATCATCGGTACGGGTTGGAAGACTACCGCAGACCCGAGAGGTCTATCGTTGTCACGAGAGTCGGACCTGACGGGATACGAAGTCGAAATCTCGTTTTTGAAGCTTTAGTCACAGTGTGAGGGTGCTTGGTCGGGCCTTACGAGCCAGCTGTTGCAGAGATATCTACCTGTAAAATTACTGTGTTGTTTCGAGATGCGGTGGGGACAGCCTGTGCAGCCTGTCGGGCCTTCCAAATGCGGCATCTGTGTTTACCCTTCTAGAGCGTGCACTGCAAATATTATTGTTCTGCTTTGTTGTCTCCTTCGGGCAATGCCGTTGCTACGACAACAGCCCTCCCTACGTTTTATGCACTGTCGGTGTATTTCTCAAACAGCCACGGGTGAAGGTCGCTGAGAATCCGTTCGCCCTTTCTGATTCGGGCATACCCTCTCGGTTGAGGGAAAGCATCTGATCATTACTCGCAGTAGTCACATCGGGCTCTCGTTTCCTCGTCATAGTCGTGTATCATCATCTCTATGTCCAACCATGACTACTCTCTCTCATGCAAAATGGTATCCGTCAAGGTAACACTTTCATCGGAATATCATTGTGTAAAGCAACACAATTTAGCCATAATTCTAAGTGTACCTGACATGGTCTCTTCGCAATCCTCGAAGCATTAAAAGCATGTTGCGCTTATAGGTCATAAATTTGTTTCCTGAGCTGTAATAACTGAAACAGCTCCTCTTGCGTTTTCCTTCTCTGTCTGGCTGTGTTTGTTCACTTCGGACCTGTCTCCGAACACAAAGGAACATCAATGCATTCACAATTTTCGCGGTATAAAAGCCGGGCACAACGAGAGACACTCCGATTTGTTCGAGAGACACTCCAATTCGTTCCATTCCCCTACGGTCATCTCAACTTCGATCTTAAGCACATCTTTCGTTGTTATATTTAGGAACCATGTCGCGACCCCCATCTCAGGATCCGAGGCCCCATAAGCCCTACCCACCGGCAAAACCGAACATCAAGCCCGGTGACGTTAAGAACATTATACCAGCCGCGAACAAGAAGTATCTAGGTAAGGGTCCTTACTTCTATGGATTCAACAATGGAAACGTACATCTTGCCACATGGACCCAGAATTTCGTGTCTAATCATTTTGTTCTTCAACATAATCACTCGCCAAACACATCTGCATCTAACTCGTCTAATTGCTCACTACTGGATCGACCACCGAAGCGATGAGCACCTTGGGAGAAAGCAGCCACTCGAACACGACTGAGACGAAAATGCCGGCTACGTCAAGCACTTCTGGACAGAGCAGCTCTTCGCAGCAGTTTGGCTCTTCGTCGTCCGCGAAGTCTTCTTCTGACAAGCCGAAGAAGCAGAATAAGATGGCGTAACCAATCTGCATCCTGGTGCTTTTGGTTTTAGATAAACCTAGCCTTGTAACTCTCTGTTTCAGTCTGTCTTGAAGACATGCTAAAAGGTGATAAAATTACTTCCTGCGGCAAGGTTTACTACGATCCATAACTAGATTTCTACTGAGAGTTTGCATATTCTGTCCTAAGTTGTTCCCACATCTTTAAGAGATGTACCGTTGTAATTTGCAGTTCACCAATCATCATGCCAATGTCCCTTGCACAAGTTGAAGTATGCTTGAAGTCTGGGGTCTGTTTCTCGACGTTCTTTGAACAGAAGCCTACTAAGACATAAATCAGCTACTCAATGAAGGCATAGCGGTAATGTTCTAATCCATGAGCTTGGAGCTGAGATCCTTCTGAGAGAACCCACGCTTCGTTTTTTTCAATGGGCTAGCAATTTTTCTCTACTGTTGTTAATTTTAATCGCATTGATGGAAATTAGGCGAGCAAATCACAACGCCTCCAGAACAAGCTTTGTAGCCGCGGCACTCCGGCGTCGGTCACGGGAACGCCAACATCTCTTTGATCGTAACCGTGCCCTTACCTGTTACCTGTCCTTCTTCTCGACTAGCAGTTTCGGGATATACATAACAGAAGGAAGCGGCATAACCGCCAAACCATCTTCGACTGAGAATCGCTGAGGAGATAATGCTCAGAACACTTTGCACTCACGCTCGTCGGGTCTACTATCGCTCACTATGTGAATCAGCGTCATCCCCACTACCTGTTACATCCCGCCAGTTTGAAAACATCTTGGCGTCGAACGATGAAAGAATCGGAGTGATCGCGATCCATCGCCCGCGTCAGATGAACGCGCTCAACGAGGAAACAATTTCGGAAATTGTGGAAGCCGCTGAAGGGTTTGAGAACGATCCTACTGTCAACGTTATCATCGTAACAGGAAGCGAACGAGTCTTTGCTGCTGGCAACGATATTGAAGAAATGGCCTCGCACAGTTTCCATGCTGCACGATTTCGCCGTGATATTGGAAGCTGGACTGATCGAATATCGGCGATCAAGAAGCCGATTATTGCAGCTGTGTCCGGTTTTGCACTTGGTGGAGGATGCGAGCTAGCAATGGCAGCTGATATTGTCATCGCTGGAGAAGACGCGCAATTCGGACAGCCAGAGGTTCAGATTGGTACGTTGCCGAGCGCGGGGGGCACACAACGTCTTGTAAGGGCAGTTGGCAAAGCGAAAGCCATGGAGCTGGTGTTGACAGGTCGAAAGATGAATGCAGAAGAGGCTGAGAGTGTTGGCCTTGTCACTCGCGTTGCAAGAAAGGGTGAAGCGTTAAAAGAAGCGAAAGACGTTGCTGCCGTCATTGCCCGCCACTCTTTGCCCATTGTTGCCGCCGCCAAGGAATGCGTCAATGTTGCCTTTGAAAGTACTCTTTCACAAGGATTGAGGTTTGAAAAGCGAGCGTTTCAATCCACGTTTGCTCTTGACGATCAAAAAGAAGGCATGAAAGCGTTCATTGACCAACGGAAACCAAGCTTTAAGAACAGATAGCCATGATAATCAGGCAGTGTACTCACTCAGTCGCAACAGGGTCTTCCAAAACTACCGTTGGTACCGATCGCATATTTCTACGAAAGCTTTCTATCTTGTTGGCTAGACTTTTTTTTGCCTTCTGTTGTAGAGATAGAGAGGGCTTCAGAATAGGGAAAACGGATGGAGAACGTATGCTGCCATTCACAATGCCGTGTGTGTACAGGTACAACACTCTGTGGATTACTGTTACCTGTACGCACTACCCGTGATAATCCTTAACTTGGAGGGGGATCAACCTGGGAGTAGGCGTGGGTTATGTGGCGGGGACAGCAACTGTCAGTTCTACCGACATGCTGATCGTTGGAGCAGGATAAGGACGGTTGGTGCATATTTGAGGAGCCAGGATGTGGAGAGGGGTAATTCACGGGGAAGGCTAACCTTGTTACCGCCAGCTTCTATGTCTTGCTCGCGAGTAAGGCTACTCAACCCAAAGTTCATATATGAGCAAGAAACATTTTGACTCGTCTCCTCTTTGAAGAATTCTCAATTGGTTGAGAGAACGAGTTTCACGAGTAATTTGTAGCTCACGAATGATAAAGATGACTTGCACAAGGATTTCCTTGCGATGCAATTGAACATCAAGAAATCATGGCATATGAAACTTGTGCATGATTGTGGTAGGTTTGAAAAGAGGGTTCAGAGGCACAAATTGGCAAGTTGACAAGGTCATCTTCTAGATTCTAGCCACCCAGCAAGTGAGGGTTATTTCTAGAATTCAGAAGTGACCCTTGCAGGGTGTCGACAGCATTTGGTACAGAGCAATCAGTATAACTTATGCTTGTTTCGCCAGATCACAGGCACCGTAAGTGACAGGAAGGGGAATCTTGCGGAGGATAGGTCCCGGCTTTTCAATGTTTGAGCATCAAGACAGATTTTGGTGTCCATCAAAGCAGTGCGCATCTGAGTAGTACTTACAGGGAGTTAGCTTTCACCTGATGCTAGAGGTATTGCCTGTTGAAGGAGGCGCGGGCAGCACATAGAGGGAGTTGTGTATGAAGTCGTATCGTACCAGTCATGGTAAACTGTGAATATGGTTTCTTTGCAAATACGTCAAACGTATAAAGAGTACAAGCGATAGGGAAGGGATACTGGGGTAGAAAAGTTACGAAGGCCACAAAGGCTCCCTGTAGGACTGCCCTAGATTCGTAACCTTGTAGTCTTGGTTTAACGAAATGAAGGCTGTCTCGCAAGACTTCTCTGCCACTTCAGCATCCGCGTTACTACAAAAACATGGCTGATAGTGCTGAAAGTGATGCTTTGGCAATATCATTGTTGTTCGGAGACATGGTTGCCTTTACCAGACTGGTGACGTAGGGGGAGAGATGACTTGCTGCATTGTGTGCATCAGCTCGCAAATTCGGCATTGACAATCGGACGTTTACACTACATGAGCACAAGAGAGTGGCAAGAAAGAGGAGGCATCTGACGTAGACATAAGGGCAGCAGGCCACGAATGGGACACACGTCCGCCAAGGGTTCGCTTCCCGGAACTCGGACGGCGAAATGGCCCAATTAGGCTGTGCGTCACCAGAGAGTTCGAGGAACGCAACCAAAACCTTCGGACTGTAGAAAGTCGATGAGATTCGCTCAAAACAAACATGAAGGACAATGCTCCAGACGTCTACGCCGGATATCAGTGATCATGACGCTGATGACGATACTTTGTTGAACGCCATTCACGCCTCGCTCGACATGCATCCTCGTCCTTTTCAGCAACTCCAAAGTTATGAAAGGTGAGAGCTTGACGGCGGAACATGTCCTGAACTGCTGCTGCTGCTGAACGTGACGACCAAGCTACAAGGGTAACGTGCCCCGGCCATGACACTGGCGGGGGGGGGATGGTAAATCAACATTATGTCATGTCGCCGGGGGCGGATACGACTACTTCACTTGCAGCGAGTTCCCACACTGAAAAACAAATGGTTTTTCTTTGAAGAGGATTTTTATTGAATCAAAATGGCAGTTGGGACGCCGCCGAGAACTCTACAGGGGTTTGTTTGTCTGGGAAGCAACGCCTTTGACGCTCCGAAATCAGAACACTGCATTGGGATTGCGATCGCAACCCCTCTGACTGACTCAATACAGGAGTGCTCCTTGCTTCCCTCCTCATGTGCCCTCCCCTACTTTGCTACAGCCTGATTGCAGCACGGTTCTAGTCTGTGACGCAGACATGAAGTGGAAGAGTGCACTGCCGTACAGTGCAGACGCACTTGCTGACGTTTTCAAGAAAGCACTTTTACTTGACACAGCTATCCACAACGTGGATGTTGTGGGCAACGGTTAGCGGTACAGAGTAAATGATAAAAGACTTCATTTGTAGCGAGCGCCAAGACAAAAACCAGAAAGGGGCAGCGAAGCTAACGTTGTTAGGGCGTTCCCAACCGTTACCGTAAACCCCAAATCCAACATAGCAGTCCAGTATTTGCTCAAAATTTGACCCCCAACCGTTGACGCAATTCTCAAAACTCGGCCTAAAAATTTTAGTCCACCCTAAATCCCACACGTTTTGGGCCAGCTCCCTAAAAGCTCTGGTAGCTCTGCATGGTTACCCGCCCCATCTCCGGTCGTATCGTCTTCGTCACCCCCCTCCGGGGTGACGCCGCGTTGTTTGGCATTCGCGCACTCCATCTTGGCACAACCTTGTTGTGTTTTGCACGGAACATTTTGGCGCCAAGAACGACGAAATGCAAACACTTTGTTGGCTTGCGCATGGCGCCAAAAGACCTATTACGGTCTGTCCATCGACCAACGGAGCCCAAATTGCAATGATTGCACTGATTACCCGCCTTTGAACGCCTTAGACATAACTTGACGGTAACCTTTTGAGGTGTGCACCTTAAGACTTTGGCAGTCGGTTGCTTGTTAAAGCAATGAGTGGGGAGGAAGCAGCTTGTGCGCAAACTGGTTTGGAAGAAGGAGGCAGCCCAAGTAGAGGGAAGAATCTGACATGGGACGAAGAAGAAACGCAGGCGTTAGTGCGTGCGGCTGCTGCCGTTTGTACCGATCCGGCTGTGGGCTCTAGCATGTCAGGAGCGGAGCTCGGGCGTCGCATTCGCAGTGTCTTTATCAAAGACAATGGACGCCCGCAACATGCATGCTCACTACGGCGCACTGGGTGTGAACTGGACCAAAGGAGGTGGGACGGACGATCAGCAGATGGGTGTAGGAAGTATTGGGACAGGATTCGTGCGGAGTGCACACGCTTCAAGGCTGGTTACGACAGAGTTATAGCGATGAATCTAACTGGAAATGTAGGACCGGAGGACTTGATTCGATGTGCAGCCTTAATTTACAGTGATGGAAGTAACTCCGTATCCCACCTCTACGACTGCGTGAGAAATCCAAATTACCACATAGCGAAGCGATTCAAATTCAAAACCTCGTTTACCTTCTTAAACGAAAACACTATTCTACTACAGGCTAATGGTATTGATGAGGTTAAAAAGAGTGGTGATGTTTTGTTGGAGAGGCCAATGGGGACAAAGAAGGCCAAGAAATTGAAGGAGGGAAAAGTCGATGGAGCACGAAGTGGACAGGACGGGTTTGCGGATTCAATTCGCCGCATTGAAAGTATACTGTCTGACTCAGTGCGAGAGAAGGCACTCATGGCAAAAGAGAAGGTGGCACTACAGAGAGAAAAGCTGGAATGGGAAATGGCAAGCAAACTGTTGGCATCGGAATCTGGAGTATCCCTTGAAGAGAAAAGAGAAATACGAAGTCTCTTAAATTGTCGTTTACTTCGCAGACTTGCGTGCGGTGGCGAGAATAATACGCACCCCAACAAGAAGAGGCGTATGTCGCTAGAAGAACATGAAGAGATGCACACTTTCCAGGCAAAAGTTTCTGGGAACAATCAAACTGCTGAGGCACTACTGCAGCTGTCGACAAGAATGGAAAACACCGTGAACACGGACGTTGAGCAATAAAATAACCGTCTTTGTTACTGCATTGTCTTACACATCTCCTTCATTATCACCATGCGTGTTCCAAATGTTCGAGATTAGTGCATCTCTCAGTCTCAAATGGTTTTGTAAATCGTCCACAGGGTCTAGCAGTTCTCTCCAAATATTTGCTTGTTCATAACTACAGTTAGGATGTGAAACAGTATCATAAAGAGTACCACTTGTCTGCACCTCGTGTTCGCCCACACGAAATTTTGCGGTTCCGTTGTAACCGCGCTCTTCTGCAACCATATTATGTAGAATCGAACAGCACAATACAATATTATTCAAATCCTCCCGATTTCCCAACCGCGCGGGACGATCCAAAATTTCAAACTGTCCGAAGAGCGCAGCAAAGACCCTTTCAACACTCTTGCGCGCCGATGAGTGCACTGCAGTATACAGACGCTGTTTTTTCGACTTTGCATCAGGATGCGGTTTTGCAAAGAATCTCAGACGAGGGTATATCCCGTCTGACAAGAAAAAGAACCACTCAATGAGAATGCCAGAAATGTTAGTACTAGGTTTGATCAGTGGCCATTTTCCATTTCGAATATCATTAAACAAAGAACTTTGTGACATAATAGATATATCATTCTTAGCTCCCGGGCTGCCAAACATCATGTGCCAAATATGTAGCTTATCGTCACACACAACCTCCATCCGTAACATCGGCTTGTTCTCCTTACCCTTATACTGTCCATGCCAAGCTACAGGACAGTTCCTCCACTCCCAACCTGAACAGTCTACAGCACCAAGGCATCCAGGGAAGCCTAGTCTAGAATAATCACTTTCAATCTTCTTAATATCACTCTCCGATGGGCGTCTTAGATGTTCATCTCGAAAGCACTCCACAACCGTTCTGCAGAATTCTTTCAGAGTAGAAAGCAATGTGGACTCATGCAGTCGAATATACGACACTAAATGATCTGCAGAAACACCAGAACTGAGCTGCAAAAGTGCACCAGTCATTTTCTGATCAGTCGTTGCTCCAAATGTCCAACTTGCATCTTTGCGCTGTAGAAAGAAGGAGTTTGCCTGGCAAAGAGCGGATCGCAGTTTTTCGTATATTGGTCTTGTTATTGCAAAGCGACGTTCAAATTCTGCAACACTAAACATCGGCGAGCGGTGAGTATGAATTCGACAGAAGTAATCTAAATCAATTTGGTGTGCTCCTTGTTTACGGCCAATCTTACGGTTCTTTTGTCGACCGGCATACGAGCCTCCTTTCTTTGTTATTAGGGGTCCATGGGAAAGTTTGCGGTACATGCCGTTGAGGATGTACAAAATTGAGTGATGAATAATGTCCTCATCAGAGGAAGACGAAGAAGAAGAATCGGTTGACATGCTCTGGTTCTTCTGCAACCACCGAAGGATTTCGGTTCTTAGTCGAGTTAAGGTTTTGCGACCATTCGGAGTGCCAATGGTGCCGGGCAGCCTATATTGAGCTGGTGTTTGTCGTCCAATGAGGTTTGCGCATTTGGCCTCGTTTTTTTGCGATTTGGGCAGATGGTTGGGAACGCCCTTAGGAAAGGGCTGCCGATCGTTCGTAAAAGGCAGACCGACTGCTCCTACGGCAGCAAGATTGGAAGTGACTCGTCGGCCATTCTACCGTTGTACCCGCTGCTCAATTCGCCGACAAATAATGTCTTCTGCGTGCCTGGAAATTCCAAGATTTGTGTAGAGTTCACACAGTTTTTCCTGGTACGTGGACAACGGGTGTAAGCGCCCACACCAAGCCATGTGTTTGTTGACAAAGATTTGTTGAATCGATTGTCTCCAGACATTCAAAGCCGTGGCAGATCGGCGCGGGAACTTCGTCCACTACTCAACTCGCGCAGCGACAAGTGCACAACCATGGGAGGTGAAACTCCACGATATCCCGTTCCCGGAGAGCCGTATGGCGGATTCAAGCCCATTCCGCCACCCAGATGGCAATCCCGTCTTGGCTACGCTTTTGGAGTAACCATGTGGCTTTGGGTATTCTACAGAGCCAAGAACGATCTTCCTCACATGCTTGTACGTCGCATATCCCGTTTTTTCAACGCAGCTTTTCTTTGTGTGTCACGAGCTAACGGCTTGCCCATTTGTTTCACGCGTTTGTTTAATTCGCTACGCGATGATATGCGACTTAGGGGTTCGAAAAACCATGGGAACATCATCATGGTTCTCATGACGAGCACGAATCTGATGCTACACACTAGTGGAAAAGCGCGTAGCAATGCAAAAGCGTCACACCGTAAACGCCCAGCTATGCTCCAGTATGTCCTTGTCGAGGACCATACCATTGTCACATCGCACACAAGCCAACTCTCCTCCACAACGCACCACACTGCACCAATAACGAAACAAAGGCATTACTTGCGTTAAAACGAACAGAGCAGTATCTATGGCGGTGCGGAGATCGCAAGCGATTGCTCGTCGGGAACAAGATGATCCAAACGAGACACTACCTGAAAATCAAAAGGCCCAGCAGCAGCTCCCCACACAAGCTCATCCGTTTCGGGATCCCTTCCCACGTCCCACGCTGAGTAAGAGTGGTCCGTCAACGTAATCTTAGAGTCCAAATAAGTCTCCTTTTCTTTTGCACGGCGTTGTATTCTACAGCCCTTTCCCGGGCGCGACGAGGCCGTGTACATACGTTTGCTTTCGTCCCACACAAAGGCAGTGTTACAGGCCTCCGGCAAGCGCAGGAGTTGATCAGTAGTAAGCTGCTCCAGTAACTGTGGTTCATAAGCGCCCATCCAATATTCGTCCGGCTGTTTGATCTTGTATGACGCCAGTTCCAAATGGCCGTGGCCATCGTTCTCAATACGCACGACGGAAGTCTTGTAGGGCGCGCCCAGGTTATAATCGTAGGCGGATTCACAATAGAACGAGTAGCCGCCGAGAAAATGCCAGCGTAATGGTCGGAAACAGACGTGAACGTGCGCCCAGAATTGGGGGTCTTCCATGGCCTGTGGTTGGTTGGCCCAGTCTGCGGCGAGCCATTTTGCGAGACGACGGGCGTTTGTGCCGGTTGCTGGGGTGGCTGGAGGCGGCGGTTGGGCGGCGCATGTGGGCGTTCTGCGGGCGGTTGGCGGAGGTGGGCGGCGGACCGGCGCTGTTATGAAGGCTGGGCGTGGCATCTGTGCGGTCGGAAGCAAGGCGGGGGGAGGCAAGTAGATGGGGATGTAGCTCACTCAGCTTCGTCCCCGTGTTTGACCTCAACTTCAAGCTGGGACTTGGTGAGGCGCACCTGCCGGATCTGGGAGAACTGCGCATGTGGTGTTTGTTAGTTGGCGGCTCGAGATGCTTCTGTAATGGCGTGTGTAATGCGGAGGCGCGCACCGTGACGAGTAGCCAATCAAAGCGCAGTGTACCACGTGGAGCACGACGATTGGGCAAAGCGTCATCCGGCTTGGAACAGCTCCCGCGGGCAACGGCATGTGGGCGTTGTGCGGGGGTTGGCGGAGATGGGCGGCGGACCGGCGCTGTTATGAAGGCTGGGTGTGGCATCTGCGCGGTCGGAAGCAAGGCGGAGGGAGGCAAGTAGATGGGGATGTAGCTCACTCAGCTTCGTCCCCGTGTTTGACTTCAACTTCAAGCTGGGACTTGGTGAGGCGTACCTGCCGGATCTGGGAGAACGGCGCATGTGGTGTCTGTTAGTTGGCGGCTCGAGATGCTTCTGTAATGGCGTGTGTAATGCGGAGGCGTGCACCGTGACGAGCAGCCAATCAAAGCGCAGCGTACCACGTGGAGCACGACGATTGGGCAAAGCGTCATCCGGCTTGGAACAGCTCCCGCGAGCAACGGCTTGTCGCAGGAGCCCCCGCCTCCCCACAACCTTCCGCACCTCACCAGTGCCGACTCACCACCCCCCCACCCCTCCACATTATATCGCCGTCATCATGCCACACTCCTTCGGTTTGCATTCCCTCAATGACGATGTGGCCCATCTCATCCTGTCACATCTCTCCCCCTACGACCTTTCCTCCCTCGCCGCCACCTCCACCCTCTGCAACTCCTTCGCCTCACGAGACCTCCTATGGCAGCCCAAAGCCCCTGCTTCCCCCGGAAAAGCCCGCCACACCTACCTGCGCGCAGTCGCGTGGCGGGCCGCCCGAGCTGACCGTTGCGTATCGCTCCAGCTTACCTCCGCCCCCGTACACCAGCTTCATCTCGTTCCAAACGGCCTTTTCAGCGCTTCTCTCCAACCATGTCAGCCGCTTCTCACTCAACAAAGCGCCTATGCCTCCGTTTTCACCCCACCTTTCAAGCCACAGTCATCACCAATAGCCGTCGCAATGAGCACGCATCCCTCCAACAAACTGTCGTACCTCGCCTATGCCTACCCCTGTTCATCGGTCCGACTGCTTTCTATATGCCATAGTACGCACATTGCCAAACCGCACAGCGTCACACGTCTACCCATATCGCCCGCCCAACTCACGAGCGTGCACATTCTGCCAACCGTCCACAACAACGAAACAAGTCACCAGACCTGCCCCCTTCTGATTGCAGGCACCTCCCAAGGACAAGTGCTCATAACACGTGTATCCACAACAACAACAACAACAACAACAAACACTCCTTCATCCTCCTCTTGCTCAAAGCTGTCCATATCACCGTGCGCAATAACCGCTCTCTCCGCCCAAGACCAAACCGTCTTGGTAGGCACGGCAGGCGGAGAACTCTACACCGTAGATCTACCAACCTTACAACAAAAGCAACTCTTCATCGGTCCATGTCCCTGCCCGGTGACCTCGGTAAGCGCAAACGAATCCACATTAGTGGCCGGTATTAAACACTCCGTGCCAGGAAACGGCCATACGTGCGCGGCAGTGGCGTGGTGCACAAGCAGCACTGCAAGACTAGCCGCGTTTGGAAGAGGTGCATTGAATCGTTCCAGTTCAGCCTTACCGCCCGCGGCAACACAGGCGGTTGTAACGGGAGCCGAGCGTGTGGCGTTGCTTGTTGGTGGGCGCGCGCGCGTGTATGAAATGGCCGATTGGCGCTGTACTGTGGACGTTGGCGTTAGTGATGGAATGGCGTTGGATATGGATGATTCGCGATTGGCTGTGGCAACTGATTCTGGTCATATCCAAGTTTTGGACTTTGAACGAGCTGTGAAAAGATGGCCGCAGCAAGTGACGCAATTCAGTCCGCATGAAGAGTCACGTCACGTGAGAACGGGTGCTGGTAGACGTTGATCGCTTGTATATATGTGATTCCTCTGTACACTACGTGTGTAACTTTATGTAACAGCAAGTTAAAAAGGCTAGCCGGCTGGCCTCCTCAAGGGATTGCTAACCCTTATCCCTAACCTTGTAGCGGTGCGAATGTTTTTGTATTTGTATTAGCCAGCTGTATAGTGGTGAGAGTTAAAAGGATATCCTTGTAAGCCTCCTACCAACAGTAAGAGCGTAGTTGAAAGTAAACTTTGACCGAACAAACAAAACAGGCATCTTCTTTTTACTTACCATGAACAAATAAATTACTATTAAGAAAGTAACGGTGGCTTTGGATGCAGCAGCACCATCAAGTCAGGTGGAAGCGGCGGTCATAGTCTTTGGACGCTGCGCCAGAGGTTGCAGCGATGGTGGTGCCGACGACAGGGTGCCTGATTGACGCTTCCTCTTACAACAGTTGGAGCGTTTACCACGCTGTACCCTATGCTCCGGCAGTGGCGAAGCAGCAGACTGCGGCGGCACAGTCGAAGCCGAAGCGGCGGCAGCAGCGGCAGCGGCAGCGGCAGCAGCGGCAGCAGCGGCAGCAGCTGCAGAAGCGCCTCTTTCAGCGCGGGCATGATTTGATAATTCAGAGATTTGTCGACGAATTGTGGTGTTGAAGCGATTCTTGGTAGCGTTGTCAGTACGCCCCTTGAGCAATTTAGCAATCTCACTCCAACGATTGCCCAAACGTGCGTGGGCGTCCATGACGATGCGGTCCTCCTCTGGGGTCCATGGACGTTTGGTAAGGTGTGGTGATAATTGATTCAACCAGCGTTCCCGCGCTTGTTTACCGGTGCGACCGGGGATATGGGAGGCTATTAAGGTCCAGCGACGGGCTCCGAAACGATTGACTAGGTCGGTTAGAATGGTGTCCTCTTCGGGACGCCATGGGCCCTTGATCTTGCGAGGGGGCGTGACGGTGGGAGCGGGGGCGGCGGCATTGGGGACAGAGAGTTGGGTAGGAAGGGGGAGAGGTTGTGCGGGGAGACGAAGGTGAAGGAGGGGTTGACTGGCGGGAAGGAGGGGGCGTAGGCGAGCGGGGTTGCTACGGAGGTGGGGTAGTCGGGCGGTGGCAGAGCCACTTGGTGGGGGTAGGGAAGGAGATGGAGGGGGGCGGAATAGTGGGGAAAGAGGGTTGGTGGGGTGTCTGAAGGGAAATGGTGGGGGACGTGGTGGGGATGGTAAGTGGGAGAGGGGGCTAGAGGGGGTTGAGTGGGGGGGAGGGGATGGTGTTGTTGCAGCTGTTGTTGCAGCTGTTGTTGGTGCTGTTGTGGTGGTTGTGGTGGTTGGAGTTGATGATGGCGGGGGTTGTGAGCGGCTGCGAGACAGAGGAGATGGAGGGCGTCGTCGGGTGGAGCGGGGGCGGGAGTGACTGGGGAGCCCAGTCGGTGGGGATGAGCGGGGCTGTGGGAGGGAGTCTTTGGGGGGAGCATTGCGGCGGTTGGTGTGTGTGTGTGTGTGTGTGGGAGGAGGTAGAGGGGTGTGAGAGGAGTGTGGGGTTTTGGGAGGGGAACGGTGGCCGTTGGGGAGCAGTTGGGGGTGGGGGGCGCTTTACTTTATGGGGCGGGGGAGCGGAGGCATTGGCGGGGGCGCGCAAGTTGTCACGTGGCGCGGCGCATCTGGGCGCAATCTCGGCCTTGGCCGTGGCCGTTCCACTGCTCACGCGGCGCCGCCAACCGCCTTGCGCGCGTCCGTTGCCGCCCGTGTTGCCATTCGATGCATTTTTTGCATTTGCCAAGTGCGCAATCTGCGCCCCATCTCCGCGCTCAACCCTACCAACGGTACCGCGCGTCTCGAGTGTGTACGGCGACAAGCACCTACAGCGGCGTTTTTATACGCTTCTTCTTCCGCTCTTGCGTCGGTATTCCTCCTCTAGTGACGCCGTCTCTTGTAGCGCCTCTTGCACGCACTTGCTTCGCGTCGTCGTCTGTTTCTCACGGCTGCAGCGCGCCTTCGTCACGTACATCTTCATTGCTACTTGTAGTTTGCCCATGGTGCGCGCCGTCTTCATCACCCGCTCCAGCACGCGTAGCACGCAGCGGTACGCATGCTCTGCGTTTTCGTCGTGAGTGCGTTCACACGCGCATATCATACCACGAATGGCCGACTGTTGATGTTTGCGTTCACACTCCATTTGCGCCTGTAGAAATTCATACTCATCCTCCTCTCGTTCCGTGCCCCAATGCTCACCGCTTCTTCTCACCTGTTCCGTCACACCGTTCCGTACCTCCTCCTTCCTGTACAGCGGAATGACCATCTCATACCCTCCCTCACTTGCGTTCAGTGCGTGAACATCGATCTTATCAAACAGAACCCTCTCCTTCCCCACTTTGAACCAGTGCTCCACGGTTGTAACGCCGTTGTCAGATGCATTGTTCGTCGCCTTTTGCTCAGCTTCATCAACAGAAATAATCACATATCCATGTCGAATACCACTTTTCCACACCTTCAATTCGCCATCCCGCTGAGTGTCGTTCGCCAAAAGTCTGCCCCTCACTGACGCCACAATCACGCTCTCATTCCGCAACGTCAGTTTGTAATCGTGCTTGAAACGGGGGTGCAACACCGCCTTCTTCACGTTGTCAGACACCTGTTCCACCACGTCAGCGACGCTTTCGAAGAACGAGTTCACGCGCATACCCAACGGCGTCGCGTCCATTTGCGAGCTAGATATATCTGATTGTGTGTGCTCCCTTTCACGTTGCTTTGTGCTTGCTACGCTCATTGGCGCAGCCATGCATACTGCTGTCACCATGCATAATAGCACCACTATGTTCACAATGCTCAATGCCATCATTCTTCTCATCGCGTGCGCAGTGTGCGTAAACAGAACAGCTGCGGGCAATGATGCTGCTGCTTTAACAACTGCAGCACAACGTGCATCGCCATTGCTTCAAATTATGTGCTACCCACAAAGCCACTCTTCGTCACGGAGTGCATCTGTTCTAATTCGACGTCCAAGTATGTACATTTAACTTTACGCTTGTT
This sequence comes from Gracilariopsis chorda, assembly GCA_003194525.1. NCBI lineage: Eukaryota > Rhodophyta > Florideophyceae > Gracilariales > Gracilariaceae > Gracilariopsis > Gracilariopsis chorda. Next base: position 95,443 of record NBIV01000250.1, read on the forward strand.
TTCAATTCGAGAAGCAGGATGTCGGCGAGCAAGAAACGCCACCCGCCACCGCTGTCGCGCCCAACGCTGAGCACAGTGAAGTACGGCAACAGCAGCACGTAAGGGAAGGGAGGCGCTTCTTCACTGTATGTGCGCTGCCAGTGATGAAATAGCGCCGCCAGCCACTCACATTTGCACAACCAAAATGGACCGGCCCCGGAACGAGCAGCTGTGCCCACCGCACCACAATGGCACACGACGCTTCCAATTTGTTCAAACACCGCCTCCAAAAGCGACCACCGCAACTCAGCTTTGCAGTTTGTACAAATCCCCGCCCAAAAATATTCAGCGCCACACACACACAAGTTGTGTGCTACACGCCCGATCTCGCGACCGCCGCTAACCTCGCTACCCTTCCTGGTATCCCCCGTCATTGATATCAACTCCAAACTCTCAGTGCCATGGTTCACACCGCACTTGTGGCCTAGTGGTTTTGGTTATCACACTTAACACACCTCATTCAACAGATACCCACTTTGCACACAGCTCTCCGCTACGTTTGCACGCGCACTACTAGTTCATCGGAAAACGATTACCATGGCTCCGATCGAAGCGCGTTTGCAAGCCTGTGGTAATAGTAAAAGCAACGAATACTCGTGATCACCTGTACACAAGTTGTAGATTAACCGCATGCAGCACTAACCCTTCGCCTTTCCTTCCCAGGCCTCCGTATGTATCAGTACCCTTGGTACCATTCGTTGACGACCGCGCCAACACGTCAATCACAGTCTGTGCTGCCCCGTGCAAACCGATTAAGCTGTAACCGTGAAAGGTATGCGCTAGAACGCTACTGTACTTGTGCTGCCATCGTGCTCGCTATCCTTCTATGCGGTGAATCAATTCACTTTCCCTTCGCCTGATTTATCTCCCGAGTCAGCAGTCCCAGCCCTGCTTCCACACATTGGGCCCAGCGCGAGTCCGTGCGGACATCGTGCCATCACGTTTTGCGCATAACACCGTCATGTGTGCTTCACCACCCTCCGGGCAACGTAACGATATCCGCTCACATTCATTCCAATTCCCCCCACAATGTGACACCATGTTGGACTAATTCGACCCGCACCACCGTGCGCACAACTGCGCGGAACACCGTCACAATCATAAGCTTGAACGATACTTTAGCTAGGCTAGCTAGCCTTCTACCGCTGGTGCATTCGTTTGTTTACCCATCGATTATTTGTACTGGTAGATATCCACACAACCATTCCGACAGGAACGGCTTCAGCCCTTTTCCGATGCCGGAGCGAAGAACGACGCTATGTCAGCCACACCGTTCACTCTCGTCTTGCTGGTCCGTTTCCCCTTCCGCCCGGGCGATGGTTTCAATCTCCATTTTGCACCTCTATTAATACTCTTTGATGATGGTGAACTCTGCTTGCGTGGTGGCGGTTGAGCCTGGGAGTCGCTTTTATGTTGTATTAGGGTACTGCTTGAGGACCCTTTAGTGGCTGTGGTCGCTTCTGGCCCGGCTGTGCTTTCCTCGCTTTCAGAAGGCATCTCTGGAATGACGATAGGCGCTTCATCACTGTTGATGTTTTGATCCGCAAACCCGTGGCACTCATTGCTATCGGAGTCTTCAATCGTGATCGCCCCTTCTTCTATTGATACAGCACTTTGATGCGCTGGAGATACCACAGGGAGTATGGCTGGTTGCGTATCGATCTTGTTCTTATCAAGCTCGATCTGCACGCTCGGAGCACTCACTTTTCGCTTCTTCGTAACCGGCTGCTCGTTTTCCCCACTAGCATTGTTCGCAGCAAAGAAGGAGCTAATACTGGGCCGCTTCTTACACCAAAGCGGCCAAAACCCGTCGAACAGTGTTTTCACAGACACCCCCCGTTCCTTCGCCACAAGCTGCGCATATCGCTTGGCGTTTTTGGGAGCAAGCGCCCCCCAATCATTAAGAAAGAACGTGAACTCGACGCTTTTTCTCTGCTGCACAGTTCGTTTTGCAAACTCGGTGAGAACGCACTCTGGAAAATCTGTCAGCACAGACGGATTCTTCGAACCGTGGAAGCGAACATAGCGCCATGTCGCCGTTGGAACGTCTGTATGTTGTCGGGCGTTGGGGAAGTGATTGTGGTTTATCTGCGTTTGGTCGTGATCGTGTACAACGATGTTGTCGACGAGTGCTATATCACTTTGTGCAAGACGCTGGAAGACGTGATGGCAATACCATGATCTGTCACGTAGATCAAGCGCAACAGACAGCTTGAAAGGGTGGCACGCCTCTCTAGCATGGTCAATATCATCGATAAAAGCATCAAGCAAAAGCGGAGAGTAAGGCAATGAAGGTGGACACTGAAACAATAAAGGTCCTAAATTGGAGTGCAGCTCGTCCACAGCCAGTTTGCAAAACGCCACTATGTGTTGTGTGGCGTTGCGGAGACGTTTTTCATGGGTGATTAGTTTGGGGGCTTTCAAGGCTAGCAGCGCGGATTTCGGCGCTGTTGCGCGCCATTTTTGAAGCGTTTCGCGACGGGGAAAGGCGTGCCAAGTGGTGTTTATCTCGACGGTGGAAAAGTTGTGAAAGTAGTGTGCTAGTTCTTTGTTGTGCGGTAAGGCGAGCGGATAGAAGGCGCCCTTTCGCCAGTGCGGATATACGTAACCGGCTGTGCCGATGTGCATTAAGGAAGGCATCTGTTGCCGCCAAGAGCTGTTGGGTTGAAGAAGTGGCTCTTCAAGCGGAGAGATGTAGCTGGCTGGGTTGGTGTGGGCTTTCGTGCTGTCGCAGGACGCACTCTCTCTCTGAGGGCATACAGCGTTGACACTGTATGAGGTGATGCGCACTGTAGTACAGTATCTACTAGGCGGTAGAGAACTGCTGCCACCGTAGATATGTAAGAATTAGCGGGTGTCGGTGACGGCGAGCGACTGTGGACTGCACTTGAGACGGCAGTTGTGTACAACTACATAGTACCAGGCGTGCAACGGTACAAGGGTAAAGGGGTTAACAGGGTTAGCAGTGTAACTTAGTCATTGCGCGTTGATGCGGGTGGACGTATTTCCGTAACGACTGATGCGCACAAGTAGCAGCATGACGATGCTCATGCACGTCTTACGTTCTGCTCTGTGATTTCATTAATGTGTGATTTTTCATGCATTTTCTCCAAAAATCACCGCAGTAATGATGATTCATGAACAAATCGGCGATTTTGCACTTCGATATGCGACCCAGACACTGTCAGCTACTGTAATAAAACCGGATCATTGATCTGAAGCATAATCCCGATCCATACGTGATAATCACGATCGGATTGTGTGATTTGGATCAAGTTTGATTGAACTAGCTCAAGGATACGGTGACCTCCCGGGGGCCGCCAGCGGGCACAGATGCACACGTGTGCAAGCACAGGTCGTACAACTGCGCCACGTGGCATATGTGGTACAAGCGGGGCTTGGCGGTTACATCATGAAAAAACATGAGTTTTCACAGTTTATGCGTGAATAATCATGCAAAAAGAAGAAATACATAAACTTCATGAAATCGTGAGTTTGAAGTACTGCAAGCGTAGGTGCATTACGTGTGATTACTGCGGAGAAGGGAATGAAGTTCATTCATTCAATGAACGGGAAAGCAAGGGGCATTATCAGTGTGACTGTGACAAGTGTTCAAGCACGGGCGAGTTAGCAATCTCATATGTATGTTAGCGCTGGTACTTGAGCGAGCAGGTGGAATGTTTACGGGAAGCAGCGCGCGGTTGACCAAGCTTCGCAGCGTGTACCTTTGGTAAACGGTACCCAAGGGTAACCCTGTGAAACGACCGGGCTACAAAAGCGTGCGGCCAGACACTGTCATAGTCAAAACGATGATAGTGGCAGCTGGTAGATACAGGTACCGTTGGTACAAGGAGCGTTTGGGGCGGCGGCGAGGTACATGGCTACGTGGCGACGTGGACCACGTATGGCGGCGCGCGCGCCTTGCGCGCGCGCTAATTTGCGCGTGGAGCTTGTAATTGGGGACGCATCGCGCGGCACCGCACCCGGCGCCGCCACTGCCGCTGAGCGCGCGCTCTCTCTCCGCACACTGCGCACGCCGCGCTGCTCGCGCAACACACACGATAAAGCGCGCACGCCGTGAAACGGCAGCGCCACGCCACCGCCCGTCCATCGCTGCGTCGCCTCCGCGCCCACTTTTCGCTTCGCCGCCCCCCGCCCGCCTCCGCCTCGCCCCGGCTCCGCCTCGCCGCCCTCCGCTTCCCGCTCCCCGTCCCCCGCCCCCCCCCCACCCCGCTTTCCGCGCGCTTGCGCCTTGCCACGATCTCGCCATGTTCGACGCCGTCCGCGATTCGGACCCCGTTGGCGCGTGTGTCACCTCGTCGCGCTGTTCGTCGTCGCCGCCGCCGCCGCCGCCGCCGCCGCCGCCGCCGCCCGCCCCAAAGCGCCTTCGTGCTGCTTCAGAAGAGGAGCAAGCACCCCGCCCAAGCGCTTCGCCGCAGACGCCGCCGAAAGGCGCCATGCGCCGAGCGCTGCACGCCTCCACGTCGCAAACGCCCCCGAGCAAGCAAACGTCAACGCTCGCGCACCCGTTGACACCCCGAAAACCGTTGCAGTGCCGTCTGCGATTGCGAGTGCGGCGCCAGACATTGAGGCCTCGAAAGCTGTGCTTCTCGCCGCTTCACGACGAAACATCGGCTGCAAAGCACGCCTCCGCCGCGGACGACATCGACAAGCTGGGCGCGCAGATCATGCGTGATACAAGACGACGGTTTCTGGACGCTTGGAACTTTGATATCTACTCCGGACCTACGGAAGGGCCATACAAGTGGAGTTTGTTATAGTATTTGCGCTTGCTCGCCGCCGCTGTTGATGCTACCTGTGTTGATAAATGAAATGTGCTTTATTGTGTTGTGTACTGTAGTATGTTACGGCACCAGCGGTGCTGTAGCGTGCGCTTGTTGTGGCGGTAGAGGTGCACGCTCGTACTCGCGGCCACTGCCACTGGCGGGCCAGTAGCAGTTGCACTGCAGTTAAGCGTTCCACCGCGCCGCCAAAAAGTGGAAGGCGTACAAGCAGCCACTAAGCGCGCGCTTTATCTTAATACGCAAGCGTGGTGTAATTTGTTTTCCCCCAGTTCGCACCACGGCTGCCGCCAGCGCCTGCGCGCTCTGCGCGTTGCGCGTAACTGCAGATAGAAGATTACATCACCCAGCCTCCCCTCCCCTCTTTCTCTTTCTCTCACACAGTGAGCCAACGCAAGCGCAGTAACGCAAACAGTGTGTCACACACAGTGTGCCGCGCGCCGACGGTATACACCACTTGGAATCGTTTTTCGCTCTCACACCTATCGCTATCCCTTAAAACGGGCGCTCATACCCGCGCTAAACCGCCACTATTAAGCGCACCGCTGCTGGTGCCGGCTGGTGCGGCGCCCAAGCTTATTATATGCACTTTTAATTCGACAGCGCACAATCTCCAACGCAAGTGCGACATGTGCAGATTGCGCATATCAACAATGCTCTTGGCGCATGCACACTGTCAAACGTTAACCGTTCGGTAAAAGTTAAATGGTAAAGCTTTCAACGCTGTACAAGAGTAAGTTCGCATCTCGATCTCTGCGTCGGACTGGGAACCGCGCGAGGAAGGAGCAAACAAGGCGCTTTACAGCAAAATAGTGACCGATCCGCTTCGATACGCGCACCACCAGCCATCATTCACACATGTTGGGCGTTCTCATGGTTCGCTCACGTGCCACGCGCCCGTTTGCACACGTCGACAACGCGTCGTACACCCACAGCGCAAGTGCGTGGACACGTGTGCTACCTTCCGTGTATGTTCCTTTGTTTCACACTGTGATTTCATTAATGTCTGAATTTTTCATGCATTTTCTCCAAAAATCACCGCAATAATGATGATTCATGAACAAATCGGCGATTTGCCCTTCGTTTTCACAGTTTATGCATGAATAATCATGCAAAAAGAAGAAATGCATATACTTCATACTGCCGTCGCGTTAGCGCGCGCTTGGCGCCAATGGTATATTGATGTCCGTTCTGTACCCTTGTAAGCTAAGAAGCGTGACGAAAGTTTTGTAGGCCGCTTCGCGGCCTACAAAACTTTCGTCACGCTTCTTAGCTTACAAGGGCACAGAACAGACATCAAGCCCCCTAAGGCTACCTAACACGCAAAAAAAACACGTTTGACAGGTAAAAATTGAGAAAAATAGAAAATAAATGCAGTTCAGTATCACTTGCTCACATCCTTTGACTTCTCTTTCTCGCTTGTGTCACGTTGAACAAATAAAACTTGTCTGTACCAGATTGAACATATAACTCTTGTCTGTACCAGTTTTACACGTAACTACCCGTAAATAGGTACAGATCGGGGTTCACATGACGAAATCAATTATTAGCAGAACCTCAAAATCCAATACAGTACCCTTTTCTGTACCCCAATAAGAGCTGATTGCAAGATTACGGAAAAGGCCAAGCCAGACTTGCTGCTATCCATGTATCAAGCAACGCTCAGTTCTTATGTGGATTGGTATGAGCAATTCTGAATCATTTACGAATACTTGCACTTCATAATATCGAAGCTTAAACCTGAAAAATCTTCACTAACATTTAACTTCTTTAAACATGTTCTCGTAAGTGTAAAACAACATTCTTCTCAGTACATAATCAACAGTCTGAACCAGCACTTATTTTAACTTTTGCGTACAACATCCGTGACAACAGTAGAATCTTTTTCTAGCTTTGTACTCAAATCGGTTACATCTCAGTCGCTGCTACAGAATCATTTACACAAAACAAATTTAAATTTGAATGCTTAAGTAAAGCAAATTGATGATACTACGTCAAACAATTTTTGGCCATCAGCATCATAAACTGAGACCCAGGTTCACGTTTTGACTCCCAGTTTGGATATTTCGATGTAATGTACATATGTGCATTCTGGGGAGTTTTATAAGACTAAAAATGTTTGGTGCTGGCTGCTGTGTTAAGTTTTCATGTAAATAAAGCCATGTTCACAAGTTTCTTCGTTGCGCGGAACCTTGCACAAAGCACAAAAATATCAAAATACGAATGATCTGCATTTCTATCACCAAACATGTTTCGTAGCCCAGCTTCTTTTATTTGTGATTGTTCAACAAGGAAGCAATGAATTCCTTTCAACATGGGACTTTGTTCAGCATTACTGAAAACTTCAGTGCTAACAACATGCTAAATTCTAAGACTATCAAAAAGAAGGTCGCGTTTCCATTGCTGCTGCGTCCATGGCTGTGCCGTAGACATGAGAACAATCGTGGGATGTTGCCACGATTGTTCTCTCTGCAGCAGTGGCGGGATTAGCTGTGCCGTAAAAGAAGCTGCTTTCCCAGGCTGGTCCAGGGAACGCAGCCTTTCCGATGATGCTGCATGCACGGCTGTGCTGTGGACATAAGAACAATCGTGGGATGTTCCCACGATTGTTCTCTGTGCAGTAGTGGCGGGATTGGCTGTCCCATATAAGGAGCTCCGTTCCCAAGCTAGTCCAGGGAACTCAGGCTCCTTGATGCTGCCCCGTTCATGGCTGTGCCGTGGAAATGAGAACAATCGTGGGCTGTTCCCACGATTGTTCTCTGTGCGGCAGTGGCGGGATTGGCTGTGCCATAAAAGAAGCTGCGTTCCTAGGCTAGTCCAGGGAATGCAGCCTCTTCGATGCTGCTGCGTCCATGGCTGTGGCGTTGACATGAAAAACATCGTGGGACGTTCCCACGATTGTTCTCTGTGCAGCAGTGCCATATTTGGCTATGCCATATAAGAAGCTGCGTTCCCAGGCTACTTCAGAGAACGCAGCCTCTCCGATACTGCTGCGTCCATGGCTGTGCCGTAGACATGAGAACAATCGTGGGATGTTCCCACGATTGTTCTCTCTGCAGCAGTGGCGGGATTGGCTGTGCCATAAAAGAAGCTGCTTGCCCAGGCTGGTCCAGGGAACGCAGCCTTTCCGATGCTGCTGCATACACGGCTGTGCTGTGGACATGAGAACAATCGTGGGATGTTCCCACGATTGTTCCCTGTACGGCAGTACCGGGACTGGTTGTGCCATAAAGGAAGCTGCGTTCCCAAACTAGTCCAGGGAACGCAGCCTTTCCGATGCTGCTGCATCCGTGGCTGTGCCATGGACATGAGAAGACTCGTGGGTTGACCCCACGATGGTTCTCAGTGCAGCAGTGGCGGGCTTGGATTGGGCAAGGATAAAGTATTACTCGGAGACTGTAGCTGTAACTGCAGCCACTGCCTTGATGGTTCTTAGATGAAGTACATTACGACCACGCTACAAGTAGATTGTAAGGAAGGCACTGGATTTACCTGGAGCATGTAGTGAGAAGAACCGGTCTTTCCTCCTCCTGTCTTCGTTGAGTATAGTACCCCGCAGATACAGTTTCCGCAACATAAGGACGTATACTACATTTATTACAATACTTGTTTATCATTCTATTCTCCCCACACTTCTTTCTCGAATTGTTCATAAGCTTCCGGATCCGTCAACCAGTTTGTGTTTCTTGAAATAGATCGGGCATGCTCAATCATATGCGATACACTGTGAAATCGCGGTAGCTCACGAGGTGCATCGTTATTGTACGCAGCACAATAATTTGAGTAAGCGTTAGGTCCAACCATACCCAGCTTACGCATAATAAACTCATCCATATACCCCAAAATTCTATGAAGTTGCACACATCCTCGTTTTATCGAGTGTCCTGTGTACGCGTGAACATCAGCTTTTCCGATTCCAATTGAAGACAGACGGTCTCGCATGAAAGAAACAAACTTGTTACTACTTAGTGCGCGTTCAAATACCAATCTCTCTCCAGCTTGCGTTTGTACAACGTCCGGGAAAAGAGCTCCGTCATCATTTCCACGTGCGGATATCCAAGAATAAAGGGCAATGAAAGGATCCAGGAAGAGGGAGTGGGAAAGAGGTGTGTTACCGTCCCAGTCAGATATCTCATAGACTCTCTCTATTGTTGAGTTCTTAATAGCGCAACATAAAGATAGTGTGGCTGACTGTCTTCCAATTGAGACGTTCTTCATCTGCAACTTAGTAATTTCGTCAAAGCGAAGACCAAGATACAAACCTAGGACAAATATTGAATGCAGTGCAATGTCCATTAGTTTCATACTGTTTGATCCGAACCAGAACTTCTCGGCGTGGTCACACACAATTTCAACAGTTATTGGTCTTGCTCGAATCTTTACCCCTCCATACTTCGCAAGGTTTACTTTGTATGCTCGACGAAACCGATCAAAATCAGGATTTCCAGTTAGTGGATTTCCTTTTGTAACTCCACTCGACGCATCACTAAACCAAGTTCCATCATGGCCATACTTTTCATACATAAGCCTCAACCCTTGCACATACCCGCCGAAAGTATCAATCTTCAGTGCAGTCTTAGTGTTATATCTACAGTGGTTCACGAGAAAATTCATGAGTAAGACAGGAGAGTTCTGGGACACCGCATGCGGATCGCGTGCATTGTGCTTTCTGGCAAATGCAAGAAAGAGGCGTTCGGCTCTTTCCCTGTTTGAAATCGTAGAATCGCTGTATGACTTATTGATTATTTCTGAAACCGAACGCAGTTCTTCTGACGGTGCTTCAAGATTTGCCATTTCCCGGCTGTTCCTTGATCCAGTGACTGCTTAGTCGTTCTTAATGGCTTGTGATATAAAACGATTGTAGGTCACGAGATTATCCTGCCGTGAAGAACAAGTCCTGGCAGTGAGGTAACACTTAAAATACTTGAATACTAGTCCTGCTCAGAGCTAGCCAGATTGACAGCTGTACACTCACAGAAATATTTTTGCAGGTCGTGATCCCGCAGAACACCAAACACAATCTATTCTCTCTATCTGTGGAGTTTTCTTGGCCTCCCGATCTGCGAGGGGAGAGTGGAAGTTTTGCTTCAAATCCTGTTGATGTGTAAACGTGGTCAAGGCATAACACTAGGCATAAATGGAACGAAAAGGTCCTATTCGTCCACAGCAAGGAGGAGGAACTGGTGTTGGACTGAAAATACCTCCTCAGATATATCTCGTTGAGCCAAAAAAGTTCTCAGTTATAACGTCGGAAATGAAGAGTTTGTTGAATGCCACTAAACGCCAAACTGAGCGGCATCTACAGCTATCAAATCCGTTGGATCGAAAAACTTTAAGGCAAAAACTACAACACTTGGAGGTTTTGGAAGAGTCTTTGTTATGGAGAATGTTCCTTTTGTGTCACCGAAAGGGTAATGACAAACTCCGTGCGACAACTGTGGCAAGCAATGATTTACTTTGTAAGAAGGTATCCGTTGGTAATGCCATAGAGCCTGTACCGCGTGATGAGTGTACTTGCAATAAACACACATTTGCATGTGAGAGGTCAGCAATAGTTACAAAGCCTATGAAAGAGATTGACAAGCATCTTCGTCGAAAACAGAATATGCAATCGAACACTTGTTTCAGGACACCTATTTTGCAGTTTATACCGGGGCTTCCGAAACGTATTGAAGAAGTTGTACAGTTGTGGAGAAAGGGCGATCGTGGTCGATTTCACCCCATTTTCTTGTTCGACACCGCGAAGCAGCGTAAGAAGATGATTGTAGGATATTCAGATTTGCGATGGAAGCAATCTGGTCAGAAAGCTGCGTTTTATAAGTATAAGAGGCTTGTCACACTTGTTACACAGGCACATGGTAGGCTCGGTATATTTGAAGTTGACAGCAGCAGTTGGACAGAAGCCTTATCGTGTTATCATGCCAGGTATGATAGTGAAGATAAGCCTGTCCCACTCAGCACGTTCTTCACAACAGGAAAGCAGCGATTCAACAAACGTTGAATCACTGAATTTAAGATATTGGTACTACTTTTCTGTACTCCAACCTTTTCATGTCATGAAGCAACAGCTTCAGAAAAGTAAAACGAGAATGGATGTTGCTGGTTAGCAGTTTTTATTGAATGGTGAAGCTCTGTATTTGAAAAGTTCTACAGATGTAACATGTGTGGAAGGAAGCACAGATCATACGGGAGTTTTGGTTATTCACACATCAGGTACCAGAGGAAACTGTAGTAAAATTTCTGATTGCATTGTCGAAGAATGATATGTCAGGGGTTGTATTCGCTTTGGCATGTTCGAAAAGGCACAATGAGTGGCCAGCTCTTTAACTCTAACACCATGTGTTTGGCTGTGAGTTCAAAGTGCTTAACGACTAGGGAGGTTGTTAAACTTGTCCACGCGATCACCAGATGGATCCTCTCCACGCACAAAGAATTTTTGTAAACTATCCCCAGCACTCAGCACACCGACAGCCCGAAGACGTAGGTGGTAGCATTGGAAAATGACTTCCTGTTGTCTGTGCAAAACAGAAGAGAAGAGGCAAATGCAACCTCGCAGATCCTACCAGCCTTTTCCTTTCCTTTTACCAGACGGATCGTAGAGATTCCCACGGAAAGTTTGGCGGAATCCCGGTGGGTCTGTGACGGAGACCAGGGAGTTCAAGAAGCGAACACACCGCCTGTACCAAGATCGGAATCGGTTTATGAGGTTGTCTGGAACTAAGCTGAGATCTACAGCACACATGCGCCCCAACCGGAGCTTACCACACTTTCTCTCAAAACGTAAGGAGGAAAAGAGGGTGAGATGTCACTGGATGGTCTGGGTGGCACGAACAGGGTAGATGAAATCTGCCTTTCCCGTTTTATGCCTTACCTCAAGTCGAGGAAACATTGGCAAATTCTGGAATAAACACCACGAGCCAGAAATGTATTATACATGTGAGTCTGCGCACAGAAGTTTTGTACAGTTCTACTGCTCCTGAGAAAACGAGTTCGTGAAATTAACAAGGATGATGCAGGGTGGGGGTAAGGAACATCCATCTTCACAGACAATATTTTGTGTCAGAAGTTACGTCCGGTGTAACGGCGTAGTCATAAATTTTCATTCTTGAAAAGTAGCTCTCCGGTAGCTTTCGATGCTGAGAGATTGAGAAGGAACTTTGATAAGCTCCACCACATTGTACCAATGTACACGACTTGCGCCCATAAACAAGGAGAAAGTTCTCAAGCGCAATCACAGACCACGTTTCCATGCACAAATTGACTCTCATGAGAAGTGTTTCCTCTCATCTTTGGTTTACTTGCGAGGATACAACCCTACCAAGTTAACCAGTCTTGCACAATGTGTAACAGAGCACATTCGGTAGGAACAGCCCACTTTTACGAGCTTTATCACATTATTACAAGGCACAGCCATGTGATAACACAAGACCAAGCACAGGCACAGCCTAAGTTCGGAGTTGTCTGATGTTGACGTAGAGAGAGACGAGTGCTAGTCGCTGTGGAAAATCTGTTTGCTCTTGCGGGTGACGGCGTACACAAGCCAGACCTATTGACGATGAACTGGTTTCTTTGTCGAAGAATGAGATGCCAGTCGTGAGGAGGGAGGGGTATGGTTCGAATTGTTTGCAGAATTACGGCCTGGGCGTTGGCCTCTCGCCGCGTCTTTCGACACAGATGCTTGTACACGACTTAGAAGGTGGTGCAGGTTATCGGTCAGAAAGGCGGAGGAGGAGGGCAGAGCGAATGCGATGCGGGGAAGCGGATCGCAGACGGTGAGATGTGGATCGTTGGTAGGGCGTTGGCGCGGCGGGTCTGCCACGGCGATGGAGGCAGCGAAGGAGACGGCCGAAGCCATGGGCAGCAGAAGAGAGGAAATGGAGGTGGGTGGGTCAGGTGGGGGTGGAAAGATGGATGTGGGGAGATATGGAGGAGGCACAAAGGAACAGAAGAATGGAGTTCAAGGGCGGGACACGGGAAAAAGACGAAAGCGCTTTGTGGACCGGAGTGGCGCGCGGCCAGTGTGGTGCACATTGTGGGCGGTGGTTCCGCCGCCACTGCGCCAAAGGCATCCACGTGTCAGAGACGGTGCGTGTCGACCGATGGCCGTGCAATGCGGCAACGGGACAGGTGTGGCCATCCGCCACCGCACGGGCGTCATATTTGCGGTTGTGCACTGCCATATCCGAAACGCAATGTTCGCGCCATCGCTGTGCACTGCGGCTCCTAACGCCTCCAGCACCACCGATCCGTGACTTGAAGTGATTTTCGAGCACTATCTCTACGCTGGCTTCGCAGGTGCACGTCGTCCAGTCCGCCATGTCCAAGCTAAAGCGAAAACATGCTCAGGCAACTTCTGTCGGAGGACCAAGTGAAAGTTACGGTGAGCCGGAAAATTAAATCCTGAGAGACCCACATGCACAACAGGGAGGTAGTGGCAGCCACATAACGCCTAGCAAGAATTCAAAACACAGCATAAGCTCTGAAGAATTGACAACGCCCTTCCTGAATAAGGAGAAGTGTTCCGGATTTCATCCTGTAAGTCTGTGTCCCGTCACTTTGAAAGAAGAACGCTGCGAACTACTTGACGAGCACTTTGAGACGAAACGAAAAAAGGGGAAAAGCGCAAAGTCTGCCGTACCCCGCTCTGCCTATAAACCTGCTGCAAACGCGAATGACGGCCTGTACAATATCTCTCTGAAGGACATCGAAAGTCTGGACTTCGGGGACTCTGGCGCAGTCTATTTCAGGATACACTCGGACTTTTCCCCGTCAATATGTTTCATGTACTCTGAGTTCTCAGCAGAGCCGCTCGAGAAACCTATGACACTCGACACTGCACTGAAGTCCAACGAATCGCTACCACCAGTGAGCGCATCTTGAAAGGTCAATCTGTAGTTAAACATCGTTCTACAGCAGACTGGAATCCCAGTGCGCATCAGAGATGTACAGTTCCTGGTTGCAGATACAGAAATGCCGGAAGTGCTCCTTGGTCGGCCGTTATCGAAGGCGATGGGATTTGAATTCAACGAGCATTTACATCTCGTGGCTTCCCCCATAGATGGAAAAGCGGAAGAGCAAGTACAATGAGACCCTTGTAGACCGTCTGTAGCGATCTATCGGGGCCTGATCTACATGTATACAGACGAGGATCCCATAGAGCCGCACGAATGTCTCCAAGCCGGATTCGGTGTGGACTCCACAAAATTTATCACAGAAGCAATGGAATCCGCAATCAAAGAGGCAAGCACGAACGGCATATCGGGTGGAGGCGCGAGGAAGCTCCGAGGCATGTTGGAAGAACATCAAAGCTCCGGATCAAGCTGGGACCAGAACCACCAGCTGATGTGCGTCCTCTTTCGATTAAGCTTGCCCCGAATGCCAAATCGTACCGTTCTGCACAGCTCCGATACTAACCAGCACAAAGAGTATTCATCAAGCATGTACTATGTGATCTCAAGAAGATTGGCGCAGTATACACGAATGATCAGACACAGTTGGCCTGCTCAGCTCTGGCAGTTTCAAAACCCGGCACGGACCCACTACGCTTCACCGTCCACCTGCGTGGAACGAATTTCAAGACACTACCTTTGAATTCCGCCTTGGCTCATCTGGAATCGATCCCACAGGACTGTGGAGGAAGCAAGGTTTCGCAAATATAGACACACGCCTCGAGACAAAGAGCTACTTCTCTTCCATAGCTTGACGTCTATTCTAGGGTATCGTACTTAAAACCACATACTTCGGTCTACCATCATTACACCGTAGCTCCAGCGTGACCTCGATGACGGAAGGAGAGAACGCCTGGGATCTGCAAATCTGAAGTGGAGTACTTAAGGGTTCGGAGTTACAAGTTTAGCTTCTAGTTCTGTTCTTTCGTTCGTTAGTTCCATCTTTCAGACCAGAATTGTGCAGTTGACTCTTTTCTCATGACATTTTCAGCTTCTCTACCCAAATGAGAGCAGTGTCAAGTTTGGTATTTGAAAATGTGGTCTGGGTTCGAAAACATTCCATCGCATCAGCCATCACATCACCGTCCAACGTGTCCGCATCGGCACAGATCTCTCCATCATCATCCTGCTCTGCACCACTGCCATTTCCGTTGTCGTCTACCCCAGTCATTCCTTGGCCCTCATCCACAGGCTTTGATGCATCGCGCTCTTTCTCTACGTCGAGTTCTATGATCCCATTCCCATCTTCCGCTTATTCGGCGGCACCACCCTATACCCCTTCATTTGCCTCCCCGGGTCGTCCTCCATCCCCCTCTATCTTTGCACCGCCACGCTCTCCACGGTCATTAAGCTCTGTGACACCACCGTCTATCACGTCATCAATATCCCTCTTTGCTTTGCTTCTTCATTTAGCTCAGCTTCTCCGCCCTCCCCGTCGTCGTCCATCTCAGCTGCTGCGTGTTCGATTTTGTCGTCCACTTCGATCCCGTCGCTCCCCTTGTCAAACTCTCCTTCCTTGCCATCGCCTACACCTATCATCTGCCCTGTTGTTGCAACATCTGACTTTATTTTTACCGATGTCCGCTCCGCTCAGATACGGACGTGCTCGGATTCACGAAGTACTAGTCAGCAAATTCATTCACAGGTACCTCGCCTACCACGGCGAATGTTTTCAAAAGTGGACGATGTGGCTTAGTAAGTATCTCAATCAGTAGGCCAGATAAGGTTGTTCACACCACTCAGACCAGATTCTATGGTCATGAAAATCTTCTGCGTAGTGGCGATGAGTGTGCTTTCATTGATACATCAGATGACAAAACAGCAGATTAGAAGACACCTTACGCAAGGTGGGATAAGGAGTTGGCGACACTGAAGAGCTCTTTAACTGGCATTGGGGAGTACGGCAGCAACCAATTCCGTGTGCCGCAGCGAGCAGCGTGATAATTTCCACGCACATGAGAGGGACAACTTATCGCATGGGTGTTAGTGGCAGATCGAAGTAGAGCGGACCAGGTGCTTTGGCATAGAAAGATGGAATTAACTTTACTGAAGATGCTCATGGATCACTTAGTGTTCCTATGCTCAGTCAAGAGAGGGTTTCCGTGGTAAAACGAAGGTCGGGGCAAAGTGTAGTTTACATGTTGCGAACGCTGTACCAAGGAGGCATGGAAAAGGGGTGGAATTAGGATGGGGATCATTGTTAAGAACTTTGGTTCAATCCGGTTTGTAAGCATTGGCGGTTCGACATGTTCCGTTACTGCTACTTCCGAGACCGAGATTACGTACACTGCTTCTTCTTCGTCCTCTGGTCTTAAGCGCCTCGTAGTAACATGTACCCAGACATGATTCCGGGGTACATTTGTCACACGTACTGCCGTATAGAAGAATAAAGTTGGTTGAACAGTTCGAGAACGTTAACAATTATGCGATCCTTGACATCATAGCCCTCCGGTATTTTGACAGCATCTCTCAGGTTTTCTGTGTCGTGAAATGCTTTAAAAACCTCATGAGCCCTATGACGTGCTCTATATCGATCATTGGATGGAAGGTGGCTACGAATGAGAAAACCACATTTCCATATGCCAGAAGCAAAGAACAAAATCTTGGCGCTTTAAGAAATGAAGACGACCGTCGTCGTCACAACCGCTTCCATCGGGTAATGTTTTCCGTCCCCTTCCTCCCTTGGCAAACGTTTTAGCCTTTTCTTCTACAACACCACCAACATGATTTTTCTTTTGTTGCACTTCTCTCCTTCCACTGTACTCTTCTTTCTGCTCACAGTTTCCAACTTTAACTTTCGTTGTCGTTACGACCAGAAGGAGAAGGGTGATCTCTACTTTCTTTTTCTCGATGTTCTTCTTTTCTCTCTCTTCTTTTCGTAAGCGACGTTCCATTCGCTTTTTGTTTTTCTTTTTACGCTTTTCGTACTCTTCCTCGGACATACCTTCCGGTCGACTCCTTTTCTTGCAGTTAACGTAATCCAGCCATTGCTTCATATCTTTTGTATTGATTGGTTTTCGACAGTTCGGACAGCAGTTGTTCAGAGGATAGCTTACTTCTAGCTCCTCTCTACCGTTTCTGTCTCGTAACATTCGATATATTGTTCCTCTTTCCTGATTGTGTTTAGGAAACATCCTTGATATGCAGTCGTAATGAAATACATGATAGCAGTCAAGCTGCACCACATTTCCAGCCAAATTCTCGAGACAGATTGAACACTCTTTAGGATGCCCAAGATGTACCATATCTGAGTTGCTGAAAACTAATTCTTCCTACGGAAGAAAACTGTAGTGCAAACGTATCAGTTCGGGTGGCAATGCTTTGAGTACGCTTATGAGATGTAAGTCTTGATCAGGGTGTTCGTGGCGAGTCGATAGCGGAAATGTGTGGACTTGACGACGTAGGGTGTCATTGTTCTACCATTATTAGCAGGGCTAAACAGCATTGTGTTGAGTGGTACGCAAGATCGTATAGAGTGCTTTTGTATACGTGTAGTTAATCTCTTTAGTAGCCTTAAATTGCAAGTAAATGTGTCATAAGAACTTCAAGGTAGCCGTATTATTGTATTCAATAGTCGGGATGGCATCCAACTTACGAAGTTTCAAACCCATCTGTCAGGAGTAAAATCGTCACGTGTAAGAGGTATGTCAGTGGGTTCAGATGTGACGCAGAACCCACGATTTTGACTCCGATTGGACAGGTGGAAAAAA